>JAQIXJ010001351.1:0-21324 GCA_034700185.1 Phthiracarus laevigatus
TATGATATGTAGAAACAAAATAATTAAAAATAAAGTAAACGAATTAAACGATTCAAACGATTTTAAAAATATCAAACCAGTTTAAAAATTTCAAACGATTTTCATTTTTTATAACAATATTTGTCTAAATTATAAATTAAAGGGTAATACTAGGCTGACTAATTCATTAAAACCCAAATCTGATTTCTTTCAATCAAGATGACAGTTTAATTGAAAAAAATAAATTAAGAAAATATTATCTTAATTTTCTGAAAGATTTTATTCGAAATATAATGCATTAATTAGAGACAATTAAAGAACATTTAGTGAAAAAAACATTAAGAGTTGCATGAATGTTCATTAGATCTCATTAGTTTTTTTTTAATTTAAAATTTTTTCAAACGATTTATCAAACGATTTTAAGCCTTATTATTAAACGATTAGTAAACGATTTTGCACCCTTTTTTCTAACGATTTTCAAAGCCCTAGTCATAATATCTGACTTTGCTATTTAATTTCATTTACTTTATGGTCGCTCTCTTTTTTCATTCGCTCGCTCCCATTATTTTATGTTTTCTGTTATAAGTTAAACATTATGCAAAAAGCAAAGGAAATCAAATACAAAACACATTATTTTCGCTTATTAATGGCATATGCCACTTTAGGTTTTGACAATTTTGCCGAATTTTTTCTATTTTAACTAGTTTTTGCGATCTTTTTGAGATTAAAAATCCATATTTTTACTGCAAATAGCGTCATAAGCCACTTTTTGTATTAGTCAAAGTTTTGTCATTTTAGCATAGTTTTGTCATTTCGTCCATTTTTTTGGTAATTTTTTTCCATTTTGAGTTTGTATTTCAATATTTTTAGTGCGAAAAACGGAAATCCCTTACTTAGAGTAAAGAACAAATTGACTTAATTAACGTAAAAGTGTCCACGGACGGACAGAATAATCAAATCCATATATCTAACAAATTTGCAATCAGATAAAAAAGTTAATAATTTTGTGAAAAAGATATGGCAACTAAAAAACAAAGATAATGAAAATTTTATATTCGATGACAGCAATGACACTAATATTTACAATGCTTACGAATAATTAACGGACATAGTCCAAGACATGGATTAAACTAAGCAACAAGATATGCCAATAAAATTAACTTATGCTTTAACAGCTATTTCTACCATTAGAAAATTTTTTACTCAAAATGATGAGTTGTAAATTAACTACAAAATAATGAATACTTTATAACAACAAATGTATACAACAAGATCAAAAAACTTAAAACAATCTGTGATTACAGACTTTTTTAACTAATAAAAACTTTAAATTTTGTTCAATTTTTGTTGTCCGGATTATAGCTAACCCCGATTATGGCAACTAATTTTTTATGCACCAATGAGTTGCTATAATCCGGGTCATACTGTATTTTACAATCTAAAAAATAATCTAAAAAGAGTTATCATGAAAACAATTAATTTTAAGACAATATTGCTAATTAAAGATAAAAGTTCTGCCGTTTGCTTTTATTATCCGAATTATATATATATATATTAATCGTGAAGGATTTTAATATCCAATAAATATATATACAATTTTTATTCTAGCTATAAAGTTTATTATTTTAATAAATTTTACAGTTCATATACAAATTAATTATACAATTAAATAAATTAAATGTAATTTTTTGAGAAATCATGCGATAGTTTTGTTTCAATTTTGGTTGACTTGCGTCTATAAAATATTCAACGCAATTAGCGACAACCAAGTCATCATTCTAGCCTTTGATGTCACATCATTTGGATATTTATCCGTACACAAAACAAGCAGGCCGTACGGCGAAACGTACTGTGTGTCAAAACGAGAGTATTACACTTACTTTGAATGTATGATTTTAATATTACTGTATGTATAGTAAAATTATAACAATCGAACAAAAAATACGTTGTGAAAAGTGCTATTGTCTTCTTCTACCACCACTATGCCATTATTCAACTTACCATGGATTAGCTTAAGACTTAGCTTAATCGATTTTCCTAATAAAAAGCTTTATAAATTTCGAACGATATATAAATTGTTAATCAATCCGATTTATCCAAACTGATTTAAATTAAAAACGGTTGGATCAACTAGCAATATTAACATCATTTGAAAGCTTTTGATCAAAGGAATCGTTTGATGCAAGTCTTAAGCTCATTAAGTGTTTGGTTCAAGAATAACAAATTGGTGGTAGAAGAAGATAATAACAAATATAAAAGCGTAATTATTGTTTTACTGGTATAATTTTAGTACACATACAGAAATATTTAATGCATACTAGCAAAGTAAGTGTGAAACTCTCGTTTTAACACACAGTTTCTTTGATATACAGATTTTGCAATAAAACTCTATTTTGCTGAACTGAGTCCTGTCAGCCAATATATGGTAGCAACGGTTTCGCCGTTTTATGATTTTGGGAAGTACTTATATAATAAAATTCATTATACAATTAAGTTGTTGGCTATTAAGTGAATAAACATTATGTAGCCCAGAATAAGAAAAATTTTAGATTGCCATTTAAAGAACGTTTTAAAAACTCATTTGTCTCAAAAAGAATGAGTTAATGTGTTAACAAATAGACTTTCTTTAGTCCCAACTAGAGGAATAAGCAATTTTTATTTAAGCTATAAAAAAATTAGATGAACAGAAACTTTACAGTTTATATAAAAATTAATTATAACATTATAATTAATTGTTTTGTATTTATTATATACGTGCAATAGTTATAAACAATTTCTTAAATAAAAATTTTAGCTCACTTTCTTGAAAATGGATTTTACAATGTCTGCCCGTCCTTACTTCCGTTTGTCTGTCTGATCCGGTGTCCTCACGAGCTCGACCATTAAGGATCGTACGTGTTTTTATTCGTTAGTTTTAACATTTTACAAAAACGTTAGACTTAATATTAATGTTTTTCTTAAATAACTTATTAGATTAGTTTAAACTACAAAAACATGAGCCCACTTTGATTGTTCTTCTTCTTGTTTTTAGTTTTTTTATACAAAATTTAAAACCTGCATTTGATAAAAATTTATATCAAATTAGTTCGATAAAGTGAGTATTAAACTAACTTGAACTAATTTATTTCAGCCTTTAGTTGCATTTTGCTATTATTAAAATAAAGATTCTTGTATAGTTTGTCCAAAAATGATTAAGATAATAAATACGGTTATTAAAATTTTATTTTTATTTCTGTTTCGTTATTAAATAATTTTAAAAGATATATGTCAAAATAGCAACATTTGCAACAATATTTGTTAGTGTAAAAGCATTTATAAGTAATAAGTTATGATAATAATTTTAAGGAAAATAATAAAATAGAGAATACACAGAATCCATATAACAAATCTAAACTTTTCGAGGTGTCTATAAGAAGCCTTTTGGTATCTATAGCAACAACTAAGCCTTGAATTCATAGTCGTTGTCTAACGGTTAACGATCACATAGCGATCACACAACGATTAGATAACGATTGATAGCATTGGCAGCAATTTGTAAATATATGTTTTATTTGTTTATGGTTGCGCGATTATATTTTATTTTTTTAAATGTAAATTGAAGTAATTAAATAATCGTTCGCTCTCTCCGTTCGCTCCCAACCATTATTTTATATTATTTTAATAATTGCTAAATAGGATTCATTAAAATAAACAAAATAACTAATATTGAGTAGGGGGTCAAATTGGTCGCGACTCAGTAGTATATTTATTTAAACTCAGAACTTATTTAAATATTAATAATCCGTGCGAAACACGGGCTGAAATCTAGTATAACATCAATATTTCAGGAAAGTTTGCAATTTTTTGAAATAATGTAAGTTATAAATGAACAAAAACTATGTAATATAAATAAAATAACGCTGCGTAAAAGTAAAAACAATTAGACATGACCTGGATTTCCACTAAAGATCTATTCTATTTTTTATTCTAGCGATATATTATTGCATATAAATAAACATTACAGTTTGCAAACTGATTGATATTAACTTAATAATTAATTAATCCTATATTTAATCAGTTATAAACGTATCAAAATAAAAAATTAATGTTTTATGTAATTTAATTTTTAATTTTTTTTTCAAAAACCAATATTATATAAAAGTTTTTATTAAAATGATTTTATTGATAGTAGATTAAAATTGTGAGAACGAGACAGAAAGCGAGAGAGAGAGAGAGAGAAAGAGAGAGAGAGAGAGAGAGACTGAGAGAGAGAGAGAGAAAGAGATCATCTATTTGTAATATAATAATTAATTAATCGTGTTTTTGATTTTTTAGAATTGTTACAAATTTAAAAGTTGATTTATTAAAAATTATTTTTTAAAACATGTATCAAATAAAGTTTTTTACCTGATCTTGCATATGCTGTAATATGATTTTGGGTCTATTCGTCGGTATGTCCGTCACATTTTGGTTGTTCTTTCCTATAGATAGTGGTTTTCTTAAATTTTATTAAGGGATTTTATCTTTATATTAATTACAGTTATTTGTTCTTAATTTATTACTGGTCAATACGCAACAATCTGGTATGTGAAGTAAATTTCTAATAAAAACAAATTTTAAAAATAACTACTTCTTTTAAGTTTAAAAAATAAATTAGTATTTTGCCAAAACCGTGAAACAATGTGAATTTAAAACAGATAAATTTTTAAACATAATATATTATATCGCATTGTGAAAAATTTCTTAAATTTATGCGAAATTAACCGGTAAACAAGAACGAGACAATCAAAGAGAGCTCACTTTTCATGGATCAGTTAAAAATACAAGTTCAAGTTCATCTTGTAATTAAATTGAAATTAATTTTTTGATGATATTATTTTTATTAACCTTAGAATTCAGTAATCTCCCTTTATAAAAAAATTTTCACAAACGAACGGATGGTTGGACGGACGGACAGACTTTGTCAATACCATAAACCCACTTTTATAAAACTGAGCATTAAAGATTAATGCATTAAGTTATATAAGTGTGTATAAATATGTCTAATTAAAAAAGTTGAATTTAATAAGTACTGCCCATATTACTCGTTGTTAAAAAATGAAAATCTTTTATAATTATGTGAGCGATAAACATACTAATTTACAGGTTAGAACAGTTTTTAGGAAAATACCAAAGCGACAAAAAATGTTTAATTATTTAATAATAAATTATTTTTATTTGACATAAATTTAACAACAGTTAATGTATTCCTAACACCTGATAATGAACCTAAAATTAAAATAATCGAAGATTAGACAATCTAGCTAGATATTGAAAATAAAATTAAAACAATCGATGATTTAACAACGGTATTGTTAAGTGAACCTACAATTGTACTGATGACTGAGAAAACGTACACTAATAATGAGGCCAAAAATTTTTAAAAGAACGGACTACACTGCAAAAAAGTTTTCAAATGTTTCAAAATATTTGTACCAGAAACGCCAACATTGATAACTAGTAACGACAATAATAAATAACAAGTAAGATAAAAATTATTAAAAAACAATAATCGTCAGTGGCTTAAAAAACATAGGAAATATTATTTTATTAGGCTTTAAAATTCATTAATTAAATTTAGGATAAATACACAATTATAAGACTATGAATTTTTAAAATTGTGGCGTATTTAAAAAATGCAAAAGTTCAAAAAGACGTAATTGTGCCGATAATGGATATATTGTGTATGATAACGACATGTGTGTATTATATAGAGTTAGTGAAGGAAAACGTTGGTAATTAAATGAAAGAAAAAAGTATTGATGACGTTTTAGCGATAATTCGGCAGTTAGAAGTATCAACACAGTTTGTCACATTTTCCGCATTTGAAACGCGCTGGAAAAAACTTTTAGTTATACTTTAGAACAGCGGTTTTCAAAAATTTTCTTTACGCGACCCATAATTTCATTTCTTAATTTTTAAAAATTTATGAGAATTATAGCATTTAATTTATAAATAATGTGAGCAATATTTGCAGCGATAATCCAAAATCATTTCAACATTAAATTTTGGTCTATATTTCGATTATAAAATAGTACGAGTAAGCTAGACATCACAAAAAGGTTTGTTTTTCAATTTTAAACTTTATGCTGACACCCAAATCTAATTCTAATTTCAAAAAAGACTGGTAACCAAATTTTTAATTCTATTGCCCTGTTTAGCGTCGCTACCCATAGTTTGGGAACCTCTTCTTTAGAAGACAATACACATTAAAAACATAACGGAACCTGAAACAGATAATCTTAGTTATAGCGATCGATGTGAATTAATTAGTAAGTATTTGGTTACCTCTTCTCGTTATCCCGAAAAACATAATCGTGAATTATTTCCTATTTTTCAGAATCCAAATTCACTATTTCGTAACCATAAAATCACAGATTCGTCTCAACATCGTGGCAGCTTTCATGCAATATGTTCATAAATTTTATTTAGCATTTTTTTTATTTAATTAAATTTGAGTTTTAACCTAATTTTACAGAGAAAAATTATTTATTTTATTTTTGTTCAATTTTCTAGTTTTTATAATCAATTAAAGTTATCAAATTATCGTGAAATTTCTGATACATTCTTAAGTTAGTTAGCTTTTAAATACATTTTTTAAAGTTTAAGCAGATGTAAATAATTTAATTGCTATTGCAAAATGACTGTTATAAAAAGTCTGTATTCATATGCAATTTTAAGTTTGAATTAAATTATTCCGGTAATTATCGGTATTAAGTGCAATTTGACAAATAAATGTTTTTGAAAACGGCGGTCATTACCGGTCTCCACTGGTCTTATAACCGGTAATGAACTACTCTATCTATAATCTACGTATAATAACGTTTAATTTATTTAAAGTTTTTAATTATCATATTTTGTCTTAGTCTTAAATTTCTTCATAACTTTAGCTTTAATTGAAGTTTTATAGCTTTTAGATAATATAAAATTCCGAAGAAATTAGTGTTTTTCAACAAATATTATAAAATATTTGTCTATTATTTTTGTTTACAATTTATAAAACCTGTATTATTAAAATAAAAACCCATTAATTCCTAATTTAAAATTCTTAGACGAAGTTAAAACAAAAAATTGATACAATATGAGAATACATTTAAGACGTGAAGTATTTGCATATAAATTATTTATTTAATCCTTAGTTTTTAACTGGCAGTAATTTAAATCATAAATTCGGATATTTTTATATGTTTTATATAAATAACCTTAAGGTTCTTGAAAGCTGGCAATAAATATTATTTTCCGCTGCTATACCACTATAACAAAAAGTTTGCTACTTTATTAATTTGATAAAAATAGTAAATTTGAGCTTTAAATTTCAAATAAACCCACAAAAATAATTTATTGTATACATTTTGTGTTAAAGAATAAATTAAAATGTATTTCGATTTCTTTTAAAAGTGTTTTTTTATCTCATACTTTTTGCGATGATTTTATTATTTTGAATAAAAAGGTTTAAAAGTTTTCACTCAACTCTGACGAATACTCTTTATCATTGTATATGAGAATAACAATTTTTAATAGTACTATAACTCACTAAATTCAATCAAAAATATTTGTAGAAAGACCTTAAAACGGTGAAATCTCAAAAACTGATCGAATTTGAATGAAAAAAAACTTGTCACAGACAGAGAGATGGGCAGGCGGATAGACAGACATTGTCAAAACCATAAACCCGCTTTTTAAAAAGTGACCTTAAAAGAAAACATTTACGCAACTGAATACAAGTAATAAATATTTACCTGAGTTGAAAAATGCGATTCAAAATGTAGTATTTAAATTATGTAAACAATAAATGCCTTCACAAATATTTTATTGATTACGTATTGCTAGAAAATCTAGTAACTTCTATATGAAACATTTTGAGGTATTCTAAAAAACATTAATAAATATTAGCAAACGAGTTAAACGAATAGATTTTAAAAGTTGTAGCCATTTATTATAAAAAACTTCAAAATGAAAAATTATTTTATTTTTTTGCATGTTTTCTATCAAATGGTATATAAACGTTTTTTACTCTTTTTTCTCTCGATTTACAGTACATATAATTATTTCAATTATAATAAGTCTACAGGGTCAAATACAGACAAGTCAAATCCAAAATCTAACATTTTCAAAGTGAGCTAAAAATGATAATTTACTCACATAATATAAGCAATTTGTATAAGTAGAGCTCATCGTTACCGGTTATAAGACTGGTTATGGCCGGTAATGACCGCCGATTTCAAAATTATTTGCAGGTAAATTTGCTCTTAATACCGATAGTTAACGGTATAATCTAATTTACAATTTTTAAATGCTTGATAAAACATGTATTATATAAGAGTCATTGTGTTATTACAATAATAACAATGTTTTTTGTTTTTTAATTTAAAATAATGTATCCAAAAGCTTAAAAAAATAAGAATAGAACAAAATATTCACATTGATTTGATAACAATCGTTGATTATAAAATATTAGAAAGTTAAAAAAAGAAAAATATGAAATTTTTTATCGTAAATTTTGTATTAAAACTATTACTAAATTATTCAAAAAATTCAAATATTCAGATTAATTTTTGAAAACATATTTTAATAAAATTTTTTATAAAACCTGTTATTATATATTTTTTACCGGTCATGTTAATATGACCGATTATAACAGCCGATTTATTTTTTTATTATAACAGGTAACGATGAGCTCTAGGTAAAAGTTATGCGTGAGATAATCTTTTGTTTTTGTTTGCAAAAAAGCCGGAATGAAATAATTGTAAAATCACATAATATAAAAAACAAAAGTTGTGGTTCTGTTTGTCTGTGAAGACTTTTTTCGGCGCCTCCCTTGGAATACCACCCCCTGGACAAATATATCTTTGGATTCAGCTTGTAGAGGATTGCACATCAGGGGGTTTAAGGTAGTTGGACCCCAATTGAAAATATAGGGGTGGAAAAACTGATTCAATAGCATTATGCATTATATGGACCAGTACGGAACGTTCACCAACTCTACACCAATAGCAATGGATTCAACGTAAAGAGACCTCTCCATAAAAACTGGAATAGAACAACTCATTAAATTGCCTTATAAACGCCCCTCCTCACATCCAACCTCTTGACAATAATATCAATGAATGCTACTTGAAGATGTTAGTTCATGTAATGGGGTGTAAAGGTGGCAGTTAACCCATTTATCCGGAGGAGCCAAATATAGGTTTAAAATGCTTTTCAACATCATTACCACTAAACTCAGCTCAAAAAACAGATGGGTGTAGTCATGCATGGGTTGATGAAGTCTAGCATGGGTGGGAGGAGTTATGCGTTGATGGATGGAGTCATGCGTGGGTGGGTGAAATAATGCATGGGTGAAAGGAGTAAGGAATGGGTGGGTAGAGTCTTGCATGGGTGGGTTGAGCGCGAAATTAGTGGGTGCAGTAATGCATGGGTTGGTGGAATCAAACGTAGGAGTTTGGATTACTCCAATTGAGGATAGTGCACGTCTAGGGTAGGTGGAGCATACTTGGATATGTTGAATCCTAACGGGGGAATAGGTTCCGGTTTAGAAATGCTCTTCTACTTATATCGCATTCAACAAAGATCATATAGTGAAATTAAATAAGGGTTTACTCGATGATTTGGACAAATAGGTTCAGATACTGGCTGAAGCAGTTATCTGAGAAACAGTACTTCTAAGTAATTTCAGTTCAACATCTTTTAATTTGGGTAGACTTCTATCCATTTTATCAAATCTTAAGCCTTATACACCCACCGAAGGTGGTCCTAAACACTAGTATTTAAATAACTTACGAACCTTAAAAATAATCTAATTAAAATTATCGTAATAAAAGAACGATACATTATAGAGAGCTCACTTTTAATAAGTATGAACATTTATATGTCAAATATATAAGATTCTAAACCAAAAAGGAAAAATAATGAAAAATTGTTTAGTTAATAAAGAAATATAAGAAATCTATTTATTAATATAAGAGTGCTAACACCTCGACAGACAAATGGACAGACAGACATTGTCAAATCCATAAGCTCCCGTTTTTAAAAAAAAGTTAGCTAATAATTTTAAGACAATATTGCTAATTAAAGATAAAAGTTCTGTTACTTGCTTTTATTATCCTTATTATATAAATATTAATTTAGCATCTCATTACATCCAATAAATATGTATACAAACTTTATTCTAGCTATAAAATTTAACACTTTAATAAATTTTACAGTACATATACAAAGTAATAATACAAATATATAAATTAATTATAATTTTATTGGAATAAATGCGATAGTGTTGTTTCCATTTTGGTTGAGTTGATTCTACAAAAAAACCATTGCCATTACCAAAATCCGAATTATTGTTCTAGCCTTTGCTGTCACATCCACGTGGATAGGTATCGGGACAGACCACTAGCAGACCGTACTGCGATGCGCATCTCTGAAATCCATATTTTACAATAAAACTGTTCGGTTGAACTGAGTTCTGTCAGCCAATAGCAACCGTTTAGCCGTTTGATAATTTTTGTGGTACGTATGCCGGAAAATTCTTTTACATTCAAGTTGTTACCTATTATGTGAATAAATGTATTGAAGTTCATCAAATATTTGAAACTCGAAACAAGTGTTTTATCGTTAGCCATTACTATAGTAAACTAATAAATAAATAACTAGTATTATTTGATCTACTTAACGCTTTAATCTTACAAAACTAGAACGATTATTATACGGTTATTTGATGCTAATAGTTTATTTATTCATAAGATAAGTCTATTTGAAAATATTAGCAATTACTAAGGCCGCTTTGAAGTTCGTTAGAAAAATTAGTGCAAAATTGTTGTAGAAGATAGCCACTAGGGTTTTTCTCAAATAAAAGTTTTATTAACATAATGAGATTTACGAATTTTATCTGATATATTTAAAAAAAGTATTTCGAGATATACCTATAATCATGGTTATTTTACCTAAATAGTAAAAATTTTATTTGGGAGCAAAGTGTCGTTGGAGTTGAATTTAAACCTGTTTACTGCAAAAATGTTAATTTCTGTTCCATTTAGTCCTTAGAATGATTTAAATAATGCAACACATTTAATCGAAAACTGCTATTGCTGAAACTGGCAGATAGAAATTTTGAAAAAATTAAATTTAATAATTGGAAATAACTTTATAACACAATTAAAATAAAGAATTAAAAATTTATTTGTCTCAAATAGATTGAGTTAATGTGTTAAAAATTACACGTTCTTTCGATCTTTCTCCAACAATAGAAATTAAATAATTTTATTCTAGTTATAAAAAATAACATAATAATAAAACTTACAGTTTATATACAAGTTTATTATAAAAACAAGAATGAACATTAGTAATGCGCTCAATTTGACTTTTAATCTATTTTTGGTTTTCATTATTGATTTCTATTTTTAAACCAACCAAAACTTTTAATTATTATTGCTTCAATAAAAATTTTTATGTACTTTAAAACATTGTTATAAATAATACTTAAGTGAGTGTTAAGGTTATTTTTATTCATTCATAGTTTAGCTGTCGACGATGTAACATCAAAATTATTCGCGTGTCATAACGTGTTAATAAGACGCGTGACACCAAAATATACTCATATTTGCCCCGATATTAACCATTTTTGAACCGATTTTGTGTCAGTTTAGACCAAATTTGCCCCATTTTTAGTCTGTTTAGAACAAATTTAAGCCCTGTTTTGCCCCTATTTAAGCCAATTTTGTCACATTTTTACTCAGTTTTGGCCCAATTTTGACTCATGTTCATTTTTTCCTGATTTTTGTTATCTAAAAAGACTACAGACACACAGATAGACATACGGACATGTCAAATTTAATAGCTGACTTTTCCAAAGTGAGAAAAAGTGAAATACAAATTAAATTATATTTTTGATTAAAAGAAAAAGTAAAATACATTGATATTTAAAATTATAATTTAAGCATGAAGGATTAAAATAAAAATAACATAAATAAGGAAATACAAACGAAATTTATATTAATTTCAATATAAAATTATTAGACTGATTAGTTCTATATCAGATTATGTAGTTCTTGAGTACAAAAATAATTTGCAGCTTATGGAATCTTTTTCTGATGACTGTTTATCGCAAATTCCAATAATCGGAATAATATACAAAATGTATAATCTAGAATTCATGAACTGACTGAGAGAATTTATTGTAATTAATAAATTTAAAATAAAACAAGATCGATAAGGTCATAATATTTGACTTTTGTTAAGATAAGTTCAGTAAGTATATGGTCGCTCGCTCCCAGTATTTTAAATTAAAGAGTTGTATTGTGTCTAAAACATTGATTCCTATTCTATAAAGTATTAACGGCAGATGCCATCTAAGTTCTGACTTAGAATTTTTCAGATTAATCTTATTTTTGAACATTTTAAACGAAGATTTTGTCTATTCAGAGGTTGATTATCCATAAATCACCACAAATCTGATGCATATCGTACAAAAATTTTAACTTGAAGTTGTATTTGCATAATTTGCAAGTTTTGTCAATATTTTTGTAAATTTTCTGCCTGAAATTTCCTTATTTTACAGAAAATAGCGGCAGATGCCACTCAAATTTTTATCTTAATTTTGGTTATTTTTGCTGGACATTTCCCATTTTGGCCAGTAATTAGTCTTTTTTGCCATTTTGATATATTACGGACTACAATACAAATAACTCGCATATAAATGACGATAACAATTATAAAACAGTGTGCCATCTATAAACCAGGGTGTCCCAGACTTTAATGGCCTGAAGGGGGTTACATTTCCGATTTTTTCAAAATTCATGGGGAGGGGGGCCAAACTAATCGGATTTAAGTGACAATTTTTTGATTTTTCGGCAAAAAAATGCCATTTTCATGAAAAAATTGCTATTTTATGACTTTACATTTTTATGGGGGGGGGTATACCCCAGCCAGAACCTCCCCTATGGGACATTCTGGTTCATACTCTACGGATCGTATTTAAATGATCTTTCAATTTCCAATGCGTTGGATAGCAATGATTGCGGAGGTGAGAGTTTTTCCGCCACTGAGAGCGTTAGATTCTATACTCGTGCACTGCTTTGTAGGCCCGGGACTGCGTTAAGATCATTCACTCTCATATTATGCTGTATCTCTGTTACATTAGAACTCTTGCCACCGTAATCCATGTTGGATAGTATATAGCTGAAACAGAATTAAGGTTTCGTAATTTTCCACATCATTTGCATGAAAACTATCTATAAAACGTATATAATGTATATATTAACAAATTTATACATTAACTACAAAAGTACCGCCAACTCATTAATAAATTTATATCAAGTGATCAACAGTAGATTTTAATTATTCAGTCTTATTCAATAAGTAATCATACAAAATTTGATAAAATTTATAAAATTTAAAAGAGATTTATATAAAATATTTGCGTAATGTCTAATATGATATTCGATAATAGTAGTCAAAAAATGATATCAGTGATCGTATCCCTCTTGTTCGCGGATCACAACTTTAACCCATTCATCCACATGTTTTAAAGGCAACAGATACCTACATATTCATATTAAGTTATTTTAACTTCAATAATTACAGATATCGAATTAAGAATTGCGGATCTGATCAATAAGAAGACGAAGCGGTGATCCATTATATTTGTATACGAGAGGCGTGTCATTCCATTGCGGCCACTGCTGCCGTATTATCAGAAATAGCAAGTAAGAATTTTGATTCCATAATTAGATGTGCTTGGATTAGAAATGGGATCTAAAGCGCTAACTACTTTGTACTTACCATATCAGTGACCTCCCATACTATGTCCACTAATCTATTGTCGTACCGGCATTCATTTAAAATTTTGTTCAATAATAGCCGTCAATTCATTGACAACATATGAATACATGCTATAGTTTTGTTTCCATTTTGGTTAAGTTGCGTCCTCACAAAAACCAACGTCATTACCTAAGTCAGAATCATCATTCTCGCCTTCTATGTCACATCCACGTGGACTGGTGTCGGGACACACCACTATTAATCTGTGTCTCTGAAATCTGCGACGTGTCTCTCTGAAATCAGAATTTGTTATAAAACTTTGTTCAGTGGAAGTGAATCCCGATAGCCAATACATGGTAGCAATCAATTCCCCGTTTAATGGTTTTGGTGGTACGTGTACCTCAAAATTCATTTTAAATTTAAATTGTTCGCTTATACGTGAATAAGCATTTTGTAACCCATCAAAACGTTAAACAAGTGTTATATCGTTAGCCATTACTGTAATACACTAATTAATTAATAATTAATGATACATAATGTTTTATTCGAACTAATCCTTATCAGCAACCTCTAAAATGTAAGTTATTTTAAATCAAACGTAACAAACTTATTTACGTTGCGTAAAACGATTTAATTTTGTAGTATATCATCATAATTCAAAAACTAGAACGAACAATATAGAGTTCGCTATTTTGGTTCTTATATTTTATTTATTTAATAGATATGTAATTTTGAAAGTAATAGCAATTACTAAGGCTTTGAAAATCATTAGGAAAAACTTTGCAAAGTAGTTTATTAAGCGCTACAAATAATTGTTCAAAATTGGCCTCACAATTTTTACTGGAAAAACCCAATTATTAAAGACATTAATGGACATATGACACGTGTCCATTTAAAAAACGATAGATATCCCAAATCCAATAGCTGTTTTTTCAAAAACGTCTGTAAAATTGCACCGCAGAAAGTTCAAAGCTAGTATGGTTTTTAAAGAACTAATTTTAATGCTAATAAAAATTCTTGAATTTATTGACATTTAAATTATATAATTTCGTAAACTAAATGTTATCGATATATTTTATAATTGTAAATTACATTATATAATAATTTTCCTAATTTTTATTTTAATTGTTTTATAAAATAAAAATAGATAATTGTTTATTGAGTATCGATAACAAATATAGTTATCTCTTGAACACATTATATATATTTGCTGCGCTAATAACAAAATCAATTTAATTTAATTAATATTAAAAATGAAATTTCTGGTTATCACATTTCTTCGAATAAAAGCTTTACGCATTTATGTTTTAGTTTTTCAGCAAATTTTTACGTCATAAACATTCTATCAAATACATAGCTACTACAGAATGCATATAAGATATTACTGGATAAAATGTTTAGTTGTCTACCACAATGTATTAGCATCGTAGCGGTTAACGTATTCGTAAGCCGAACGATATAAGTACTCTTGTACGCGATTCGGTTTAATAATAAGATTGTTATAGCGCTGCAATTCTTTACTGTATGTGAAATAGCTTATTTCTCAAAGAGTTGTAATTAAAATTTTTGTTTCGATGAATTTTTTTATTAGAAAAAGACAAACTATTGTATTATAAATCAAATATTCTGTAATAAATCATCAAGCACTCAAATGAAAATGTATTATCCGCTAAACTCTATGTCGAGTTTACATTGAAATGCTAATAAATTAAAAATTACAATACATTGTGGCTAAAAGTCAAATCATCCTTATCCTTATCGAGATTAAATGCATTTTCTAGTTGCTAAATACATCTTTCATGATTAAATAAAACAGTCACTAAGAATTACAAGCTTATTCCTGAAATGTTATAAAAGCAAAAACAATTATTATTCTTTTTAATAAAAGTAAAATGAATGCTATTAATTACATAGTTTTAACAATATTTATTTGTTTAATAAAAGGTATACATTTAAACATAAATAAAGGTTATTTAATTTAACAATTTTAAGATTTTGTTTTAAAGTAGAGTCACAAACTCAACAATGTGGCAATAATTGGGATGCCTATAAGGACGAAACGTGTTATATGGTGTCCGATAGTAATACTGCATACAGTTTTGCAGTTGCTAATAATCAATGCAAAAATTTACAATCGACTTTAGTTTTAATTCATTCAAAAGAAGAACAAGATTTTCTCATTAACCTTATATTCAAAGTCCATAAAATTGTAAATGACGTTTGGATTGGCGCAAATTACACGGGAAGTAGACTTAGTTGGTTGGATAACGGAAACGCAAGTTATACAAACTGGGCAAATGGATATCCAACACAGGAAAGCGGATATGATTGCGTATCAATAGGTTTTGATGAGCCTAATCATGGAAAATGGTTGAACGATCCGTGCGGAAAGATTAATTCTTATGTTTGTCAGAAGCAGCAAATCTGGTCATCAACGTATTTACAAAATACCGTTATGGAGATAAGGAAAAATATAACTCGAAATATTGATAATGGAAATAGTGATATAAGGAACACTAAGATAGAGTTGGATTATTATAAATCCGAACTAAAAAACGTCTTAAAGAATGCAACCACTGGCTGTTCTTTAAGTGATATTTGGGTTAAATGCGAAATTTTCATTGATTTTCGCACAAATCAGCGTCAAGTTATAGCCATACCAAAATCATCGACTGAAAAAATTTTAACGCGTGATAACGCATTAAAAGTTTGTGAAAAGTATAATTCTACTCTCGTATCAATTGAATCCGCTGAAAAGCAGTTATTTCTCCAATCATTTATGCAGTCAAATAGTACAACATTTTGGACTAGTGGTTATAATGCAGAGGATAAAGTATGGCGATGGATTAATGGACATATAATAAACTATACTAATTGGATGCCAACTCAACCTGATCATGGTTATCCTATTGAACCATGCTTGGAGATAGAAGGCTATCAATATTCGTATCAATGGAATGATATCTCATGTTCAGAACAACGCTTCGTTGCTTGCGAATTTTAAAACCTAACTATTATTACCAATACTTAGACATAATAATTGGCAAATAAATGTAAATTGAAAATAGTATAAGAGTTTTTAATTTTATTATTGTGTAGAATTGAATAAAAATATTATATTTTTTTGATTCAAATTTGAGTAACGTTATAACCT
Source organism: Phthiracarus laevigatus (assembly GCA_034700185.1). Classification (NCBI taxonomy): domain Eukaryota; kingdom Metazoa; phylum Arthropoda; class Arachnida; order Sarcoptiformes; family Phthiracaridae; genus Phthiracarus; species Phthiracarus laevigatus. Next base: position 16,907 of record JAQIXJ010001351.1, read on the forward strand.
AAAACCAAAGTTGTTCATAAGTAGCATAAACTATTTTTTCTATACGCTACTAAACTATATAAAATAGCGATGATAATATTTAACTTTCAAAACTTGAAAGAGTCAAAATAAACTGAACTGATTAACACTTAGCTTCATAATTATGTGCTTTCTAAGGCTGCTCAAAGCGAAGCCTGATATAAATTTAATACCAATCATACGGTATATGCCTGTAGATCATTGATGATGAGTTTTTTTATTGATAGCTGTCTTTTTCCAAAAAAGTCACCGCCATCTTGATTTTAGAATTTTAGTAAAAAGTGGTAGCAACGTCAATTATTTCATTAGCTTTAAGAAAATTTCACATTCCATTTTGTAAATTATTTTCCACGTTCAAATTCTGTAGACATTTTTTTGATCGATATCAAGTACGAAATTTAATAAGAAATTTTTCTCAATTTCATTTTGATCTGACTATTAATTAATAACTTTATTGACATAGGAAAAGTGCCCGTTAATGAAAACCAATGCCCTATATATTAAGTAGGTTTCAAGTTTAACTAATTTTTAAGTATTACATGACAAACCTAAATTATGAATCCTTTTAACGAATTAATATAGAGAAGTTTTAAGGAAATTTTAGAATAGATCTTAAGTTTTCTAAAGCATTTCGAAAAACCTGGCCAGCAACATGCTACTTGCTATTTTTGTTGACAAAAACAATAATGCTGAATATTTTGATTCTTACGGCTTTTCACCACTTAACTATAGTGTATGCAAGTTTTTCGAAAACCAAAATTTAATTAATTTTATTAACAATAAAATTCAATTTCAAGGCGCTACTGCTACCACATGTGGAGCTTTTTGCATCATATTTTTAAAACTGAGATGCCAAAACATTTCTTTTAGTGAAATAATTTTACTCAAATTTAACGACGTAACATTAAAAAATTTATATAGACTTGCAACTCTATAAAATCCATGCCAATCATGGACCAAATATGCGCTATTATTGGTTATACATAGTATAGTGTACGTCCATTTAATGGTTTAAAATAAACAAAAACAATCACAATCTATTTAAATAGTCTCTGCGTCGCACGGGTTTTAAACCTTGTTATACCGTTAAAGAAAAAATGTATATCTTATTTAATAATAAAACAAGAATGAACATTAGTAATGCGCTTTGACATTAAATCTATTGTTGGCTTACATTATTGATTTTTATTTTTAAAACCAACAAAAATATTAATTACTATTGTTTCGATACAAATTTTTTTGTACTTTAAAATATTGTTATAAATACTACTTCATTGATTGTTAAGGATAAGATTATTCAAAATTAGTTTAGCTGTCGACGAAGTTACATCAAAATTGTATTATAGATACAATTTGGCGCGTGTCATAAAGTGTTTTAGTATAATTCGTAAGACGCGAAACACAAAAATATACTCATATTTGACCGATATTAAGCATTTTTTAACCGATTTTGTGTCAGTTTTGCAAAAAATTAAGCCCTGTATTCCCCTATTAAAGTCAATTTTGACTCAGTTTTGGCTAAATTTTGACCTAATTTTGTTCATTTTTGCATGATTTCTGTCATTTAAAAAATGTCTACGCACAGATAGAAATTCCAAATCCAATAGCTGATTTTTACAAAGTGAGATAAAAATGTTTATATTTTCTGCATCAAAGAATATTTTGCAAATTTGAAAACTTATATGATCTTAACACATCTGCTTTTATTCTTTGCAATCGATTTAATAAGAAATGTCAAAATAGAATCGATTTGCCGTTTATGTCGAGAATATTGATCAGCGCTTTTCAGCATAAAAATAATTAAAAGTAAGAATTTTAAAGATATGGGAAATAATAAAAGTTTTCGAAAGAAATAATATTACTTCAACCCATTCTCCTAATCCGTCGCACACATGTTTCGCGAATTTTTTTATTGCGAATATAACGCAAACGCGTTAATACCAAAACACTGCGAAACTCGAGCGTTATCTTATTTTCAACTTTTTTATTATTGCACACAGCAATCAATTTCCGCTAAAACTTCTTTACTTAATAACATACACAATCAATTCTAAGTATGAGTTAAGAGATTAGTTTCGATGGAAACGCTTTTTAATGTGATTTTTGTCTATGCATTAACATTTTCCGTGAAGCACATTTTATGATTAGGATGTAGCGCAGAAAACCTGTTGCCAAAAGCACTGTGGAAGGCAGAGAAATATTTTTATTCCAGATTACCTTAAACCAAAGTTTTTTGATAATACCTCAGAAGTGTTAATTTTGAATGTGGGCAAAACAGAAAATAGGATTTACGTTATCTTTAAGTTTAAAGCATCAGTTAATGATGGGAATATCTGTAATATCTTATAAATCTTTGCAAATTTTTTTGACATATTGAGTGGAAAATCGTTTCAGTTTTAGCTGTTATATAAACATACGATTACGGTATCAATATACTGTTAAACTACTCAATTTACAGCTAACACGACTTAATTACTACTGTATCCGTCTTAAAATTGCCTTAATTAAGGCATTACTTTAGGTTTATTTCTTTTTTTCCTTAATCTAATTGGTTGCCAATAAAGGATAAGTCTTAAACTAACTTAATTACTTTAGGTTTATTTCTTCATTTTCCTCAATCTATATTGTTGTCAATAAAGGTGGGAAAATTAAAACGTTTATGAAATACAGGACGGCTCCTTCACCAAGCAAACCAAAAACCAATTATATTCACGTACAAAAATAGACATGAATATTATTGCGCACCCCTATGGGGTTACACAGTTGTTATCAACGGGTTTAGAAAAGTGCAATTTTATTCTGTTATCTTAATACCAAATAAAAATACATTATCAACGCTCACACGGTTTTAGCTTTCTATCAGAAATTTTTGTTGATAGATCTTTACTCCAACTGACCAATGGGCTTAAACGTAGAAGATTAATGTGTTCTATTAGTGCTAGTCTGAGCTAAAAAATTGTTAATTGAATTTAATAAATTCGTATTCTCTGCTAACCGTAATTTATATTCTGATATAATTTTTCTTAATGTTTTTGGTAAAAATAAATGTTTTTTATCTGACTTTGACAGATATATGGATTTGGGTATTCTGTCTGTCTGTCTGTCTGGTGTGCACACTCTTATGTTAATAAAGAGATTTTAATCTTTACTCTAATAAAGGGAATTTCCAATTTCTTATGTTAATAAAGGGATTTGGACCTTTTTCTTATGTTAATAAAGAGATTTTGACATATTTCTTATGTTAATAAAGGGATTTTGATGTCAAAAAGGACAAAAATTAAAGATAAACCTGCTTAATCATGCTCAAACTGGTGTCAAAACATGGTAAAAATGATTGGTCAAATATGGGTATGCCTGTTAGTAAGCAGTAATATCGTATAGAACCGACACCAGTGGCATCTGCCGCTTCTAGGCGTATTATCGTATAGGATCTTGATATTAGTGGCATCTGCCGTAAATTTAATTAGCATCTGCTGCATGTTTTAGTGGCATCTTCCACAATTTTTAATGGCATCTGCCGCCCCTAGACGGTATTATCGTATAGGATCTTGATATTAGTGGCATCTGCCGTAAATTTAATTGGAATCTGCTGCATGTTTTAGTGGCATCTGCCGCAATTTTTTGTTGCATCTGCCGCTAGTAAGCGGTTATATCGTATAGGACTCTGATATTGGTGGCATCTGCCACTGTTGGCAGGAGTATCGTATAGAACCGACTGCCGCATATTTCTGTGGCATCTGCCGCTCGTTGCTTGTATTATTGTTTAGAGCCCGGATTTTTATGGCATCTGCCGCAATTTTCAGTGGCATCTGCCGCTCGTTGCTTGTATTATTGTTTAGAGCCCGGATTTTTATGGCATCTCCCGCAATTTTCAGTGGCATCTGCCACAATTTTTAATGGCATCTGCCGCCCCTAGGCGGTATTATCGTATAGGATCTTGATAATAGTGGCATCTGCCGTAAATTTAATTGGCATCTGCTGCATGTTTTAGTGGCATCTGCCACAATTTTTAATGGCATGTGCCGCCCCTAGGCGGTTTTTATCGTATAGGATCTTGATATTAGTTACATCAGCCGTAAATTCAATTGGCATCTGCTGCATGTTTTAGTGGCATCTGCCACAGTTTTTAATGGCATCTGCCGCCCCTAGGCGGTAATATCGTATAGGATCTTGATATTGGTGGCATCTGCCACTGTTGGCAGGAGTATAGTATAAAACCTTATTCCATTGGCAGCTGCCGCAAAACATAACTGGCATCTGCCGTTAGTAAGCAGTAATATCGTATAGAACCGACTCCAGTGGCATCTGCCGCATATTTCTGTGGCTTCTGCCGCATATTAATCATGAATATTTTCGAAATTTATTAGTGTTGTTTCACGAAAGTTCAGTGGCATCTGCCG
>JAQIXJ010001352.1:0-21321 GCA_034700185.1 Phthiracarus laevigatus
CCGATAGAGTGACCGATATATCCATCAGCTTTTATATTCAGTTCATTCAGTAAATCAATGAATGCTATTTGAATGGATGCGATTGAGACAAATGACAAAAGTGGAGTCGAAATCGAATATTTTTCGTCCAACAATATATACAAAAGATCAATATTAAATTGTTTTAAGACATTAGCTGATTTCTCGAGAGATTTCCTAAATATTTCAATATTAATCAATGATTTAGCCATTGCTGTCCACTGACTTCCCATTCCAGAGAACACAAACCAAATCTGTCTTTTATTGCTGTGAACTTCCTTTGTTTCCACGTTATTGGTGTTAATATTGTGATCATTATTTTCAAACAAAATAAACCCTCTATAGTTCATAGGAGAAACACAAGTTTGTGTCTTAATCGGTGATGTTTTCGAGATATCGTTTATAAGTGAAAGCATATCTCGTGTAATAGTTTTTGTATTTCTTAATGAATCAAAAAAGTATAACAATGATTCTGTATTTCTTCCGCACATATTTACTAATCGTGGAATATTATCACAAATGTCAATATTATTAGGCGTAAATTCCTTTGCATTTGATTCCAATATAACGTGCACATTAGCGCCACCAAATCCAAACCCATTTAAACCAACAAACCTTCCATTGAATGATGTATTTTCATTAATTGGTTTCAATATTCCACTCATCAATCCTTCGATTTGAGGATTCGGTTCAGAGTAGTGTAGATTTGCTGGAATACATTGATTCTGAAACGATAAAATCACTTTACTTATTGCGCATAAACCAGAAGCGCCTTCAGTGTGACCGATGTTTGATTTTACTGCGCCAATAAATAATGGTTTTCTGTTTCCTGTAATGTAAAACAAATGATGATCGAAATAAAATTGAATTGTTTTTTAAAATTTTGTCTTTCATTCTTTTAATATTTTTTCTTTTACATTATAATGATTTGGAATTTCCGTCCAGGTATCTGTTATGATTTTGGCTTGTCTTTCCTATAGATACCATTTTCTTATAATAAAAAATGAATTTTCTGCTTTACATTACTAAAGGAATTTCTCTTATTTTAACAGATTTCTTCTAATAATAAAAAGATTGTTAGGGTCGTTATGGCCAAAATTGAGGTCTAAAATGGACAATTTTATCGAAGTAGATTCCAATTTTTGATTGAGAAGTTCCGTTTTTTTGAAGTAAGAGTTTCCGTATATTTTTTAAATTTCTTTTCACATTAAAGGGATTCTACAGATATCTTATTATCTTAGTTAAATTTTTAGCGTTTATATTTTATAGAATACAGCTAAATATTACGTTTTTAAGGCATACATAGTTTTAACTATATTTTTATATATAACTAAGGCATAACAATAGGCATATGTTAAAGAATAGAGGGATAAACAGTTTTAGAGCATATTTGAAAAATTTTAAAGTTAGCAACATAAAACTAGATTTTAATAAAACCAATTAAAAAAGGAGCGAACGACCATTTACTAACTATAATTGACATTACAAAGTCAGATATTATGACGTTTCGATTTTGTTTATACTATAAAATAGATTTATTTTTGAAGTTGACATTATTTTCTATTTATAGATTATAGAATAGCCAAGATTTTACATTTTAAAAAGAATCAAAGAGCTTTAGTTTTCGCAAAGAAATATTCTTCGGACAAAGATATATTATTTTTTTGACTTTAGTTATTTTAAAAGAAACCCTTTATTTGTAAAGTTCAAGTTTTTGGCAGTGAATGAAATAAAAGTTTTGGAAGTCGGAAACGCTTCTGCAAATTCACATTATAGACAAAATATTTTTGTTAATTAACGGATGTGATCATGTTGTTTATGTGATCATCAATGAATTGTTTATTCGCTTATAGAGCACGGATGGAAGCGAAAAAAAACGTGGGATGGGGTGGAGAAAACTATATTAATTTGAGACAAACATTTGTCGTGGGAATATAGTAAGATAAATTGATTTAAATATTAATAATGCCTATGTTTCTATACTATCAGTCAAATACATCAAAACACTACTATAAATATAAAATGCTATTATGCAATAACTCTTATATCCAAACGAATATCGATAAAATGTATAAAAAATCACAATTACTCAAATAATGAACACTCTATTAAAGTTAGTTTATAATAAAATTAAAAAATTGTCAAAGGATTTAGTAATTTTTCTTAAAGAAATTTCGAAAAAATTGTCAAAAAATTTCCATATTTTTTAAATTTTACTTCTTGAATATATGACACATACCATTGCACATTACTTGCTGAATAGCTTTCATCTCAGCCACATCTCCGGCTTGAGTTCCAGTACAGTGAGCCTCAATATACTCCACCGATAATGGATTAATGCCTGCTTCCATGTATGTGTCGCGCATTAGGTTTCGCTGTAATTCCCACGACGGATATGTAATTCCTAAATCCTTATATCCATCGCAATTAGCTTTAGTGTGCACAACTGATGCGTACACTCGTTTAGCCTCTGACCGTTTCTGAAGAATCGCTACAACACATGCTTCGCCTTTTGCATAACCATTCGCATTCGCATCCAAACACTTACATTGACCATCAGGTGATATCATGTTAAGTCTGTAAAACAATTGCTGAATTCTGGCTCGAGTGCATATATTAAGTCCGGTGACAATAACTTTCTCGCATTCGTTACTACGAAGTGACACAATTGATTCGTGGAATGCAGTCATACTTGAGCCACACGCGGTATCCAACACTTTTGTAGGACCAGTTAAGTTAAATGCGTTCGACAATATCCCTGAAAAATTTTGTTTATAACCCAGTATTTTCGTATAATCTTCCGCGTGAGCGTTTGGTATGTCATCCCAACAGTTTCCCACAAATATTCCGGTATTTGTTGAATCCAAAGTGTTTGGATCGACCCCTAAAATATTAAATATTATCTCAAAGTATGAAATACAGTGCAAGTTATTCATTAAAGAATTTTTATTTACAACACTATAATTAATTTATATATATTATATTCATCATTATATTTCAGAGATGCGAAACGAAGGAATTCAGAGTAGTGTGATTTGTCGGGGCGCAGTCATGCATGGGAGTGGGAGAATGTGTGGGATACTGTTCCCTAACATTGTACTAATTTTAGGGTAATATTGTAGGGGATCAATGTTTATTATGGAATTGCCATTACATTAATATTTTATGATTCAATTTAAAAAATGCATCATAGAGATAAAAGTCTGAATAATAGAAGATAAATCCATGATGTTTTGATAACTATAACTCAAATATATTACAATACTGAAAAATACAAAAAAAAATAAAATTTTTCATTGAAAATATTGGTTTAAATCACTTTAATTTAATTTAATTCAAAAATTTAGATTTAAATTTAAGAAAATTTTAAACAATTTAGATGAATTTATTTATAAAACCGGTTGTGACCTCTGATTTTATATCTTTATATGACACCGGTTATGTTAATAGGTCCTGCCGCGACCGCCTTTTTCTTTTTTTTAAAGTTACCAGTACTGAAGAACCCAAGTATAAGTTATTGTATTAAATTTTTACCATTATATTAAAGTTTTATATTAAACAAGAACGACATTTTCAAAGAGATTTAAATGATTCTCTTTTTATTAAATTAACGTAAACTTATGTAACAAATATATGCCAAACATCGTCGCGTCAATCCTACAAATCCAGACTCATATGTGACAGAGAACATTGTTTTATATTGAATACGTAAAGCTTTTCGTAATGCACATTAACTCTCTTGTTTCCATCTGTAAGCGCATTACGAAAAGCATAGTGTATAAAATTCAGTATAAAACAATGCGCTCTGTCACGTGTCCGTCTGGATTAAAGGTATCGGCACGACGATGTTTTATATAAACCAAGATTGCCATAACCTAATTCCTTATCTATATTAGTAATCTTTGAAATTAGCTTTTTAAAAAACGAGAGTTAAATAATTCTTCGAACTTCAGTCCCCACATAAGATTTTTTAAATAGTTTACGCCCACCTAAAAAACGAAAATTTGAACCACTCAATGAAAATCGATTTTTTTAAATGTTTTTTGTCAGATGGCAGAAAAATTTCCGATTAAATCCGTGTAGTTTGACTTCCTCTTTAAAAATTTGAACAGTCGGTTGAACAGTCGGAAAGTACACCGCTGACCGGCACACTCTGGGACACTCTGGTTCAATGTCAAACATTTGCGATAAGTTTGTTTGGTCGTAAAAATGTTCAGGGCTTAAATGGTCAGAGTTTTATTATATTATATTAAATTTATTGAATTACCTGAATCCCAAATCGCTTCATACGTCAATTCTAACATAATTCTAAGCTGCGGATCCATCAGATTTGCCTCCTTCTCGCTAATACCAAAAAAATCTGCGTCAAACTTACTTATATCTTTAATTTTACCACTACCCTTCGGTAGACCGAGAAAACCTAAAAATTAATAAGATGAAAGTAAAAAAATAATATTTATTTAAAAATGATAATTACCAAATGGCCACCGCTTTTCATCCTCAACAACCATATCTATATTTCCATACAATTGCTTTGAAAATTCCTTAATGTTATCGGATTCTTTGATTTAAAAATTACTTAATTAATGATTTATCCCATAAGATTGTTACCTGGATATCGTCCAGCAATACCGCTGATTACAATCTCTTCATTCATTGCCCACTTTGGCATTTTAACATCACCGCAAGTCGTTGTTGTTTCATTATTAATGATAATTTTATGCTGAGGTGGCATTTTAGTAAAGATATTTAAACTAACTCTTTTAAAAATAATTAAAAAGCTATATCTTTATGTAATAACTTTGAATTTTACTAAAATACGTTTTTAAATAAATATATTGAAACTTTGACAAAACTATTAACTATAACTCAACTTATTTAGAGAACAACGTTTCTTATACATAAATTTTTTAATTTTTTATCTTCAATGATTCTCATAATTCAAATTTTAATTAATTGAAAATTGATTTTAAAATTTAAATTTATTTAAAAAAAAAATTCGTATAAATTTTTATCTTAATGTTATGTCAATAGTAAATGTTAATAAAGTGATTTTGTTATTTACTCTAATAAAGGGATTTTGACCTATTTCTTAAGTTCATAAAAGGATTTTTATCAATTTTTTATGCTAATAAAAAGATTTTAACCTATTTCTTATGTTAATAAAGGGATATCACAAATTTCTTACATTAATAAAGGGATTTTTACCTATTTCTTATGCTAATTAAGGGATTTTGTTCTTTAACTCTACAAAAGGGATTTCACAAATTTCTTATGTTAATAAAGGGATTTGCCACTATTTCTTAAGGAATTTTAAGGACAATAATTAGGGTCAAATATACAAAACGTAAGCGTAAAATTGGATATTAAGGGATCAAAAATGGACAAAATTCCGTCAAAATAGACAAAATTCTGAGAAAAATAGGCGAAATTACAAAAAATAGTTACAATTTAGGTTAAATATTTAGTGGCATACGACATTTTTTCATGTAAAAATAGCAAAATTTAGGCTTTATTTGGCAAAAAAGACCAAAAAAAACTGGCCAAAATATACAATTTTAGAGAGAAATGACCAAAATTAAGAATAAAATATGAGTGGCATATGCCGGCTTTTGCCGTAAAAATAGTGATTTTCACACTCATAATGGCAAAAAATTACCGGAAAACTAGCCAAATTGAGCAAAACTAGGCTAAAATTACAAAATTTGATTATTAACTTGAGTGGCATATGCCGCTATTTGAATTAATAATATGGATTTTTAATCTCAAAAGGTGGCAAAATCTAGTCAAAATAGGTAAAATAAAGTGGCATATGCCGCTAATAAGCGATTATCATGTGATTTGTATTTGATTTCATCTGGTTTTAACATAATGTTTAACTTATTACAGAAAATATAAAATAATGGGAGCGGGTGAATGAAAAAAACGAGCGACCATAAACTTACTAAAATTTAAATAGCAAAGTCAGATATTATGACCGTATCGATCTTGTTTTATAATGTTTTTTGTTCGATGGTAGAAAAATTGTTGCTTAAATCCTAGTAGTTTGACCCCCTCTAAAATTTTGAAAAGTCGGAAAGTAACCTTCCCCAGACAGACAAACTCTGGGACACCCTTGAATTAAGTATATTTTTATCGTCATTATTGATATTTTTTAAGCGTTCGTTGCCGGTCAACATAGAAAAATTCTAACATTGGTCTTAATCGGTATAATAATCCAAACGGTTAAAATATTTAATAAATCTTTAAAAATAAAATGTCAAAAAATCAATTCAACTTTCACATAAATTTTATTTGGATTATAACCGGTAACAACGAGTCCTACCAATAATAGATATGGTCAATGTTAACACCAAATCCATAATTTTAATTGCTGTTAAGAAATGTTTCTTCGAAAGATTTTTTTAAAACAAAATTAATATATGCAAATGATTTAATTTTATCTCTTAATATGGTTAATTATAATCTAATTTTAATTTATGAATAAAATAATGAGATGTGCGTATTTGAATGTGTATTTCTATTAAATATTAAAAATTTTGTCTTTTCTTTTAGATAAAAATGAAACTAGATTTAAATACCCTAAATTCGTGTGGATAGTCCGCCCTAAAGCATAATCCGCAACTAAACAAAATTTAAATTAGAAATATTAATAGATAGTCCACAACCTTCGTATAGTCCGAAAATTGTGCACACATAACAAATAATGTTGAATATTGTATAAATTGTTGTGCGCATATTTTATGTATTGTTTAATTTATTTGAGGATAAAAAAGTGCCTCAAAAGGAAGCCTGAAAAACCTTTCGACAACTTACGAGTTAGCAACATTTAAAACTGTATCTGCTAAAGAATATGATATTTTCATATAGACAAGTATTTCATTTTTAATAAATAATTTTACTTCTTAATTATTTTGATATAAATTTTTAACATTGAACAAAATTTTTTAAGATTCTCCGTCACCCTCATATAGTCCGCACTTTTCATTTTCAAAAAAATTTCTATTTATAGTGTACTTTAATGTGAATTTCTCAATTTCTTTAAAAATAATTTTAATCAAATGATTTTCGTAAATTAGCATATATTGATGTACGCCAAACATTAATTAATTTACTAATAAATTCAAGATTATTATCGATTAGGGAAGTTAATACCATAAAATTCTTATAAACAGTGCACAAATCTCTTGAATTAATTATTAATTAAAAATTTTGTTGTTACGAACGCATACATATATTTATAGACTTATCAGTTTAGGTAATTTTACGTGTAAGAAAAGATTTATGATTTATATAACAACAACATAATTTGTCGCGATTTAAAATATAAACTTTATTATTAAATAACCGAAAATAACAATGAACCCAATCAGTATTCCAATTGGTGTTATTTTATGTCATAATTTAGATTAAATTTTTATAAAACTATACTTATTGATTAGAATTTTGTTTACATTTTAACCTTAACTTTGATCTGCTATCAACTTTCTTAACTTTAACTTTAACAGGTTAAGAAAATTTTATCTCGAGTTAACTCAATAGTTTAAATCAAAAAAATTTGATCGTATTAATCAAATGATTTTTCATTTAAAATACATGATTTTGAATCACTTTCGTCACCTAAAAGTATAAACCCACTCATTTATTATTATAAAATAATTATAAAATGAATATTAATGAGTTTTATAGTTTTGCAGATCAATCGCAATCATTAATGTTAGACTAAACTGTGAAAAAAATGATTGTATACATATATCACTCATGTATGCAATACTTGTACCAAAATAAGTAATTAGTTTACACGATTTATATTTTTTTTGTGAATAATAATTTAAAAGCAAAATTCAATAAAATATATCTGATTTCGAGTTAATCGGTTAACTCGCAATATTTTCTTAACAGCTAAGTTAGTTTAAAAAATTCTTAACTTTAAACTCAACTCTCAACATAATCTTTAACGTTTTAAGGATCTATTAAGTCAAAAGTTAACTGTTAAAATATGCATCTCTAATTATACTTATATGTTATTATTAGAGAGTCAAAATTATATCATTTTTAGCATAAAAAATAGCGCTATAAATAATATATAGCATTAATAAATGAACAAAATAGCACTTAAAAATAGCATTTATAAATTTTTAAAAACTATTTAAAAGTTAAAATATAATATTTTTTTCTTTAAACAAAAATTATTCGAAATATCTCTCTTAGTTTATTTTATATTCTTCGGGAACTATCACGTGTGTTCTTCGAGTCCTCATTAGTCCAGCATCACTATACTATTACTACTTGGATTGTAGTGGTGTCCGATACCGGCCATATTACTACTACTGCTCGGGATAGACTACAATAAATATAACTTTCGAACTCATTGTATTAAAAGATTTAAATGCAGGTACAAATTTTATACACTTTAAATTCCATGGCTGTAATGCAAACTATTTATACCGAATTATTATATAGTTTATGTCTATAAATTGTTACACTAATAGTTTTTTAGCTTAATTAAAAAACTTTCTTATTTAAGACTGCGTACATCGTCACGGACAGACAGACAGTCGGACAGACACGGCTAAATACATAAGCTATACTTTTGACAATGTGTTCTACTACAAGTTAGTTCTACTAGACTATTCAAATAATTTACAATCCAAACTATTGTATGTCTACACAGAAGTGTGATAGCAATCAGTTCCAATGGCGAAAGGCTACGTACAATCTCAAATCCCGTAATTAATATTAGAAATCTTGAAACCCCTTCATTAATATGACTTCGAACGTACAGACAGTAAGATATTGTCAAATCCATAAGCTCGACTTTTATATAAAAAAGTGAGCTAATAAAATATTTAATTTGTTTAAAATCCGTTTCAAATAAAAGTTCTTTTTTATTTTATCAATATTTTGTTTAAAATAAATGTTTTTATTTATGTCTAGACTTCATGCTTCATTAATTTTTTTGAATTTATGAAATATTTTTTCTTTGAAACATTACATCACATGCAGAAGGTTGCAGTTATCTAGACATACACATGTAAGCATTTTTAAATCTTTTACTAAAATTGAATGAAGATTTTATCGAAAATGATATTGTTGAGAGTGTGAGAAAACAAATCAAAACCATATAAAAATATTTAAGATAACTTTTAGATGTGTTAAGTTTGAATTGGTTTAAAAAAATTTTCAATTGCGACCCTAATTTCAATGTTATATTTTCAACAATATAATCTAAAGCCAGTTTTTACTTAAAACTAGATAGAACATACTATATATACGATCACATTTTTGATCCGATATCCATTTCTGATCACTTTTTCAATTTTGTCCATCTTAACCATTTTTTACTCGAATAATCTTTTTATTAATATAAAAATTAAAATCCCTTTACTAATATAAACGTGTTTGATAGGTCAGGACGGATGAAGGATATCAAACCCAATAGTTGGCTATTTCAAAGTGGGCTAAAAAATATTAATTATAATGTCAAATCTAACAAATCTTTAAATATCTATCTTGATTATAATTATAACTCATTAATGCTTATTTGTGAATTAAGATATCCTATTATTTTTTTATATTTTTGTATATTTAAATAATGTTTATTTTAATACTTTTACCAAAATTAAAATATTCGGGCTTTTTATTTTTTGGCACAAAAGCCCGACTCACGATCAATACAGTATTTTAAGTAAAGTCCTGAGCCAGACAAAGCCCTGCAGAAAGTGATGGAGGCTGAGAATCCCGACACATAGTCTAATAAAACCTAAACTTAATGAGAAGACTGAATTGGTACTTGAAATTGTATTTTCATAATATGAAATTCATATGTGATGATTTGCTAATGCATATCTAACCGCAGTCTAAATTGGAATTAGTTTTAACAGTTTTGATTTTAAAATTAAAGTTATATTATTAATTTTATGTTTAAATTATATTTCTTATCTGTGATCACAATGTTCATTCATAGTTTTACTATTCATGTGGTCACAATTCACTCACTTTTCCATATTTTATAGTGTTTTTTACTTACTGAATTTTTTTTCTAAGTATAACCGAATCGATAAGAACGCATTAGTTTGGGGCAAACGACACGGACGTACTTCAGAATATGTTTACTCTATACAATAGTTATAACTGACATACTTGTACGTCACTACTAAAGCACATGTTTCTCCAAATTATCCGCATCTAACCTTATAGACACGTATTTTTATTCAATTATATAGTTTTTCTAATTTCTAAATTGGTTAATCAAACATTGGAATTTAAATGTTAGCCGAACCAAAATTCAAAACATTTTTGTCCGTAAATCCACGTGGAAATGATTGGTATAATGGTATGTATGTCTTTATCTCATTTGTTAAATGCGTGGCATTGCCGACAGTACTCAATGCGTGTTTTCTTCAATTCCGGAGCGCTATTTATATATCATAATAAAATAAAATTAAAAACTATAGCGCTGACATTGGAGTTCGTTGAATAGCTCTTTTTAAATGTTGTTTAATATCTACATGTTTAAATAACTTAAATTATTAATTCTTTCTAATTAAAACTAAATGACTGTTATTGCTATAAACATAGATAAAAATAAAATTGGACACAAATTGCTTAAGAATATGGGATGGAAAGAAGGGAATGGTTTAGGTAAACATGAAAATGGTATTAAAGAGCAAATTAAAGTTAAATCTAATGTTAATAATAAAGGTAATAATACGGTAATATATAAGTTAAATATTTACAACGATTTTGTTAAAATTTAAGGTTTAGGATGCAAATCATGGTGTGGTCAAGAATGGATCGCTGATAACCACGAATATGACCAAATTTTGAATCAATTATCGCAGCGCTATAATTCAATGCCTAGTTTTAAATCAACCAAATCTATTATCAATTTAGAGGAAAAGGCGAAAAATTTTCGAAACCGGGTTCAGTAAGTGGTTATAAATAATTAATTTTGATTTCTTCCACTAATACTTAAATTTCTTTTAATAGTTATCGCAGCTTTATTCGCGCTAAAAATCTTTGCAATTACTCCGAAAATGATATTAAATCAATATTTCCACAAATGCCTAAAAGTCAAAACGAAGAACAGTTAAAATGCGAAGAATCCGAACAAACTCAATTTATAAGTAAAATGAATTTGAATCAATATTTTAATTTAAAAATGAAGAAAATAAAAGATGATTTAAATGACGAACAAGTATTGCCAGATTTTAATTCGGAAAGTTTGACAGCGAAAAGTTTATATGCAACTAAAGATATGGCGGAAACTAATGAATCAATAAACTCAAATGATTGCTTGGAAAAAAGCGAGAATATTATTAAAACTGATTTAAATACAACTCAATTGACTAAAGATAGGAAAATAAAGCGCAAAAAATTGAATAATAAAAGTGACAAAAATGAAGTTACACAAAATATTACACCTAAAAAGATAAAAACGAAAGCTCATGACTGTTCAGAAAATTCTATGAAATTAGAAGCCAACACGAATAATGATGTCGATTATGTGAAAAATGAATTTATAAATATCAAGAATCGACATGTAGTTCTTGAATACAATGCTAACCAATCTGCCTATAATTATGAAAAAATTTGTGATGCAATTTTGAAAGATAAATTTTTAAGCACAACAAATATGACTTCAATATGTGGATATGCGGTCATAGAATTAAATAATTTACAATAAAAAAATTGTTATATGTATAATATACGGTATTTATACCAATAAGGATATTATTACGTTTACAGTAATCATTGTGTGATTTTACGAGTTTATCCGAGAAAGTAGTATTAAATTATTTTTAAACTTATTAAATGATAATATTTGAATAGTTAAGTCATAAAATAAACTTAACGTTATAAATATAAAATGAATGTTCGTTTTTAAAGCTACAATACAAGCGAAATTATAATTACGTACAACTACTGTATATCTTGTGATTAATAGGTTTAAACAAAACTAAAATTATTATTAAATACAGAAAAAATAGCGTCGACTAATGTCGTTAAAAATCAAAATGATTGAAATTATTACAATTACATTCTATTGTAAATGAACGACAAAAAACTTATAAGTAATCGGCGACAAAGTTATCCAAACACTTCTTGCGAGGCATATACAACGTAAAGGAACCCGTCTTCATCCTAAAAGATGTCAAATAAATATTAACTATATTATAATATATTTAGGAAAAACGTGGTTTACATACCCGTTCGCGTTCATATATTTCGCTCATTGATGTTGAAATGGTAGCTATTGATCTTTGATTGATCAAAAGAAAGAAAGCCTGGTTTGGATGAAGTTGTAAGCGACGCCTATTATAATAAAACATTAATAATAAAATGTAACTTTATATATATTGGCGTGAATTATGGAATTATTAAAACAGAAAACAGTTGGATAAACTAGTTTAGGAATCAACGGGTGTTGCCAATAACGACAATACGTTATTAACGTGTAATGAATTGATGCACAAATATATTAAACCAATTAATCGCACTCATAAACGTAAGAAATAGTGTTAAGACGTTACTAACGCATAATCATGTGATAAGTAGTTTAGTTACGATTACCTGATTATTTTGATAAGTTCTCCAATGGAAACGTGATCGGGAACTAAGAATTTAGTTCTATCAAGTAGTGGTAACTGTTTCTCTCCGCTGAACCGTTCGATTACTACTGGAATCTATTAAATACATTTACATTACGTTAATCATAATATCAGTAATGGTATCAATATTATAATTATTTACTTTATTTGGGTGAAGATTTCGTATTTCTTCGACATCTTGTTTTCTTTGGGCTGTAATCGCGAGTACAAACAAACAAACGTAAGTTTAAATTGATTAAACTAAATAATTGTTTTGATTTACCGAAAGATCGCCTTTGTTTGAACGACTTGTTTTGTTGAGCCATAACAACAATATATAATAAAACAAAATTATGAAAAGTGCGTCACATTCGCATTCAAAACGTTTATCAATAGCAGTATATACGGACAAAAACAAAATGAATCATTTCAGTGTAACATATGATATGATGACGTTATTGACTCATAATACCAAAATTGTTAGTATGTATGCCCAGCGCCACTATATATATATGACATTTTTTTCATAATTATAGTTTTAATAAACGGTTTAACCGAAAACGCAAAATCAGATTATAAAAATACCACGTTTAGAAATTTGTTTCGGATTATCTTTTAAATTATTACTTTATAACTAAAATGTTTTAAAAGAAAAGTTTTACGCCAAATTTTTTTCTGTAAATTAATTAAATAAGTGTGAGAATCTAAAAACTAACATTTTTAAAATCCATACAATTTAACGTGGTAATTAAAATGTTTTGTTAATAGCTAGCGTGCAATTAAGTTTAAAGTGATATTTTTAAATTGACACTTTAAATCGTGAATCACTTTTTCAGTTCACACGGGTTTAAAAGCGTCCAAACTGGTGAACGGGTATTGGCTATACATGTATGTTCAAAATACTGATTATAAATAATATTTAGAGTAATGTACTGCCATCTATCGAATAATTTATTAATATTGAAGGAATTTCTTTGTTTAAGTACACAAATAATATTAACTTTGTGCACAACCTTAAGCTTGATAATGTGCTCAGAGTGAGCTCAATTAAATTTATCAAATTAGCCTCAAATAATTAACAATTGCTTTTACTAATAAAAAACAAACAAAAATTTAAGGCATTCCATAAAGATTTTCCGAATTCGAGATTCGTTTTTAATAACCAATTTTAATATTAGCATATTAATCGATATTATTTGTTTGTTTTCATATTAGTCGGTTCTCTTCCATAACTTTGAGAAAATATTTCCCATTTTAATCTTAAATCTTAAATGTTAATTGAGTAAATATGAATTATTTTAACAATCAATTAATTGATTGGCACATTTTAATTAATTATAATAATTAAATTTAATAAATTATGATTAAAACTAATATTAAAATTTTCTTAATAGTCGGTTGTGTAAAATTTCTATAAAAAGTGATTTGAGAGTTATTTGTGTTATTTGAATTTCAACTGGTTGTTGTGATGTGTTGGTCGAGCTTGTGTTGATATGATTGTTTGGTTTGGTTGATACGTTCCCATGTAAGGCCATATAGAGAGTTACAATACGCGCAAACACTCCCTATTTTGATGCTGTCGTACGTGAGATTTACGGAAGCTTTCAATGGTTGACGATTACAGCTTTCGTTTATAGTGTGGATATGTCGACAATCTATATGATATTGATATTTGTGAATGTGATATGTGATCATCAAATGATATGCTGATCGGACACTACTGTGCATAACTGTCTCAACCAAATAGAGAGAAATACGCGTGAAGTGCTTATAAGTGCCAAATATTATCATAGTTACGATGATTCAAATGAATTTGTGGTAAGATATAGATATTGATATATATATATATTGTATATATTGTATACATCTATAGATACGCTATGCTTATATGATAAATAGTGTGCTTATGTTTACCAAAATAGTTATCAATTAATTGATAATTGATTTATTTTTAATAAAGTGTTAAGAATTGTGTCGAAACGTTAACTATTGTTTGATAAGTGAATGTCGACAATCGAAGAAGAAGTGAAAGTGTCTGAAACCACATCGGAATCTAATGAAGTGAGAATAATGTTAAATGGGTTAAAATGCGTGATTTAGTGTGAATCGTGTGATTTCATTGATTTGATTTGATTTGAATTGATATGAAAACATGTGTTTTACTCAATCAAACATTTCTGTCTCTGTTTAGTTGAATGAAGATACTAGTAATTCGATTGTGGACAACCAAAACGATAAGTCTAATCACATTCATTTGCATAATCAACAAAATTCAAACAAACATACAAATGGAACTGAAGACGAGTCAAATGACAACAAAGAAGCCGGTATTTCAATGATTTCATTGATTTGATTTCAATTTCGATAAGAAGTGTTGCATTTTGTTATTGAAAACAATACAGTGTAGTACTGTATATGAATGGATTGTTGCATCGCATAGCTATGATGAGTTTGATTGAACATGTTCTCTATTCTCGCATCACATCTCATGGTTAGACTATAGCCTTTTGATCGTTAGATCTCGATTCTAGTGTAGACACGTTTGAGTAATGAACTTGCCTCTAAAAAATCTGAAAGGTGACCCCCTCTATAAGATAATGGCAAAGGGACTGCTAGAACGACCACAATTTTAAAACAGAAGAAGGTCCTCAAAATAGTGCTCTCTCGCACATACACACACACACATACACACTCACTCTGGTTCTCCCCATCCATTCATCCCTCCAGTTCAGAATCATGGACTGGTTTTGAGCGATGCTCTTTCGGCATTTGTACATTATTATGAGCGCTTATATATTTATACAGTATATTGACTGTTAGATCTGAGGAGAAACAAGTTTTTATCAAGTTTAGAAACTTAAATGAATTTTCTTGTAGAACAGAAAAAATTATTTCTTTTATTATTGAAGCAACATATTTGCACATTAAGTAGATTTTTTAAGGCATATTTTTAATTTGGCGCTAAATGTTAGAACGTTTTATTTGATGATAACTGATTTAATTGGTATATTGATTTACATGCCATAATAACGATTTGGAATGGGTTTACTATTATTATATCTACAAATAATAGTTATCAATGATATAATAAATAGCTAATAGTTGAAACTCTTTTTGAAAGGTAAGCTGTCAAGTCTTACGGATGAGTTGCGAATGCCAGTTGCAATGCCTGTTTCAATGCCTGTTCAAATGCCTGTTTCTATACCTGTTGCCACCAATAACGTTACAATGTCAGGTAATTATTAATATTAACATTAACTATGATTATGTTTATAATGCATTATGATCATCAACAATCTATAGGTGATATACCGCCTCTACCTTTAATGTCTCAAATCAATATGTCCTCACCTCGTGGGCCACACACGTGTGGACCTCAATCGCAACCGCTTCCACAATCACAACCGCATCCACATCCACAACCACCCCATCCAACACTTAATATGGCCACACAATCACAACACATGCTTCATCCAAATACTCATACCCATAATATGTATCATTTGGGGCCTAATAATAATAATAATAATAATAATAATAATATAACTGCACACAACAAGGCTTCGTTAACTATGGATTCGCAATATATGCAGCAACAAAGTCAGATATTCGTGTTCAATACACAAATGGCCAACCAAGCAGCTGACGCTGTCGATAACGGCCAGTATCCATCAATTATCGATTTTCATTGTTCTAATCCAAGAACTAAAGAGTTTTTAAAAAATCATCCTTCGAAAGTACAAGCATTTAATCGTATGAATACGTGGAATAATATGCCTCAAATGAAACAGATGGGAGGAGGAAGAGGTATTAAAACGCAGAATTTGATGAATGTTAATGCGATGCATCATTCAATGCTCAACACTCCATTCGGTCAACAACCGCCGCCACAATCACAACAGCCGAGACCAGGTTTACCCGTGTCTTGTGCTGGTGGTTGCAATGTTCATAATTCGGTTGGTTTGCCACAAGGACCTGGTCCTGGAGGCGGAGGTGGAGGCCCTGGAGGCCCGGCTTGGAATCCCAATCAAACCATGTGTTCTAACTGGTCATCACAACAACAACAACAGCCACAACATCAACCATTATTTGCTCAAAATTCAAATATTAGTGTCACTTCTATAGGAAGTGAAGCCAGAGGTTGCAACCCATCTTCGAATTCATTAATACCATGTAACACCTCATTTGCAGCTAATAATAACAATAACGTTAATTTTCAGAGCAATCCTCAATTATTTCCTAATTCTTCCATTTGTAATTCTGGACAACCAATGCCTTCCCATTTAGCAGGTATTTTATAACATATATTTTAATTTTCCACCGAATTAATTAACAAATTAGATGAATGTTTAGGTCCAGAAATCCCTGATGAAAATCTTACACCTCAACAAAGGCAGCACAGAGAGAAACAATTAGCTATACTTCGAAAAATGCAGCAACAATTGTGTCCTGAAATGATGGAATCATCAACAATGGGACAATTAAATAATATGATGCGTATGCCTTTACCTCATCAAAACATGGAATCATGCATTCATAATAATGTATTGGATCCGATGATGTGCACAAATAATATGTGTCAATTATCAGAGAATGAACAACATGTGCATAATAATGATAATGCTATGAATAGTTTATTGACTCCGTCCACAGTGGTATCGAACAATATTAATACTAATAGCTTACAGTATTCGCAAAGCAGCCAAACATCGATGCCGCCAACACCAGCGTCAGCCCAAATGGAATGGCAAAAATTACAAACTAATTACTTAGAAGAGAGACGAAGAAAATTGCCGCAAACAGGAGGTGGAGGACAAGTACAGTCCAATAATATGTGCAGTGCAACAAATACAGTGCCAATATCTCATCACTCGCAGTCACCTCTATCGCAATCTTCTTCAACAATGAACAGTCCCAGTCCTTGCATATCAGCCAGTCCTGGAAGTGGAAGTCGTATTCCTCCGCCACCATATAATCAAGGTATTCGTCCGCTGTCCAGTCCTCACCCTTCATCGCCAGCCACTGGATCTCTTCCATTGCCATCGCCTCGCATGCAATCACCAGCAGAAGCATCGCGACAACAGTTCACTACTAGTGCTCAAAATCGTGTCCCACACGCGAGTCCAGGTCCAGCAACTCCTTCAGCGGATAGTAATAGCAGTTTATTAGGATCAGCAGTGCATTCCCCAAAATCATTGCCTTCGTCGTCCACTCAAAGTTCATTGCCTTCAGCTACCTCTTCGTCTATTGTACCAAATAGTTGTGTTGTTCAACGAACTACATCCACAAGTGTCACAAGTTTAAACAATGTCACCACAACATCGATTGCTCCGATCTCTAGCCCTTCATCCGGCAAAAAACTTAATTTAGTTTCACAATCAGCGCCAAAAGCGTTAAGTCAAGAATGTTCCGATATGATCGCTAATCCTTCATCCAATAAACTTCATCAATCAAGTGATATTTCATTAATCGGTGCACCCAACTGTTCTTCGCCTTTTATTTGCAAAACAGAACCATCTCTTATGCCTGTGCCATCGCCACAACAAATACAATACTTAAATGCATTTGAAGGCCAAGAATTAACAATTCAGAAACAACCAAATACGAGCTTAAGAGAAACGGACTTAATATCTCCGCCGCCAGGTATTGATCTTGGATTTTCAAATGAATTCGGTGCCAATTCTTGTCAACCATTTCAAGGAGTCGAGCGAATGCCTAATTTTAATATCAATGATAACATAAATCGATTTGCGTTAAACCATCAAATGAATATGGGTGGACCACCGTTTGATTTGCATCCAAGATTTATGATTTCCGACGGCAATCAAAGATTTGTTGGTCCAAATTTTGATGGTCATTCGAGAATGCCTAATTCACACGATCAACACTTTCGTTCTCAGAATATGGTGTGTATGCCATATGGAAATCAAATGGAGAATAATGTGATGCGATTTCCTAATTCAAATGACGTATTAATTAGTAGCGGTCAGAGAATTCGTGGTCCACAGCCCATCGATATGGCGATGAATGTTCGTTTTAATGCCCATTTAAATGAGAATATTCAGTCGCCTTTACACTTCAATCCAGCGATGTCACCGTTGGGTAACGAACAGCTCAATATGATGTCATTCGCTAATTCAAATCAATCACAAGCTCCATCGTGTATGGCACCCAACAATTTTAATCCCCCATTAGAAACGGGAATCAGTTCAACGCATTTGCAAAATCTTCAAAAAATGACGCCACCATTCGATATCGGGCCTCCAAACAAAGTGGATGGCATGATAATGCCGAATGGTTCGATGGCTCACAGTCATAATAATAATAGCCAAACAATGCATAATTCAAATGGTCCACTAGTTTCACAGGCACATCAACAGCGTTCTGCTAATTTTGATCCCATATCATCGATGGCAGCGATGGGTGATTCGAATTCTGGCAGTCAAATCAATTCGCAGCAAAACTTAATGAATATGTCTAATATGCCTAATATGCAAGTTGGAAATAATGGTCCGCCACCTACTAATATGGTTAATTTTCATACGAATATGTCGTCAATGCAAGGAATCCATCAAAATATGAGTCCAGATGCGAATGGATTAAATGGTGGAATGCAAAGTCATTACAACATGTCTCAACAAATGGCTCATAATATGTCTGGTGGTCCGCAAACCGTTAATAATACTTATGTGAACGCAAATTTGTCAATTCAACAATTGAATATTCAAAACGTTTCCGGTCCTAATTTTAATCCTAATATGAATCAACCGTTAAATAATCAAAATAACATGAATATTACGCCTCCTATGGGCGGTGGTGTGACCGGATTAAGCCCTCCATCGGGCGCTATGCAAATGATGCAACAAAATAGTTCCTCTAAAATGGGATCAGGTTTTGCGCATCGCATGCCTGGTTCCACATCGAGTGGAACTTTTACAGGTCAACAGATGAATAACACACGTGGCATGAGTCCACTGAACTATCCATCAAACCCTCATATGATGCCGCGATGTGATTACAATTCGCCAAATATTCAAGTTAAGCCGAACGCTCCGAATACAATTCAATACCTTCCTGCGCGTCCGCAAACTCAGAATCACTCGAATTCGGCAAATATTAGGCCATCGTTCGACTTTCTCCAGCGTTTCGAACCACCATTAACCAATTTAGGTAACAAACTTCCGACGCACAATTTGCAATATTTTCCTAGTAATAATGGAAATATTAATAACACACAACCGCCACCAGGAATGTCTTTACCGCCGCGATTAGTATCGCAAAATATACCATTGACATCGGGACCGGGAAGACCGATGAATACTCAGTTAGTGAGACCACCCAATTCTAACTCTAATTTAAATAGCGGTCAACAAAACTTAATTGGTTCTGGAGATATGTTTATTCGTGTTGGCGGACCAAATAATATAATGAATGGTCCACATGGTCATATTGGAGGACCCGCTGCGCCAAATAATATGTTCGGAAATATGAAGACAGGTAACAACGTGAACACAGAGCCAATATGTGGTTCTCCAGTACCACCAGTGCACGTGATGGGACACGATGCCTCTCAACCTCTACCACCATCAGTGGGACATTCCTACAACTATAAGCAGACACCTTTTAGTGGTATTGGCCCAATGACTTCAGACCCAAGCTATGCAGTTCAGTTTCATAACTTTCAACAACAGTTATATGCAACAAACACTCGTACTTCCAATAACACTGCAAATTCGAATTCTGGAACTAATAATTCTAGAATACAGTCGAATAATTTTTATAGTTCAACAAAATGAACAATAAATGA
The DNA here is from genome assembly GCA_034700185.1 of Phthiracarus laevigatus. Taxonomy (NCBI): domain Eukaryota; kingdom Metazoa; phylum Arthropoda; class Arachnida; order Sarcoptiformes; family Phthiracaridae; genus Phthiracarus; species Phthiracarus laevigatus. Next base: position 20,419 of record JAQIXJ010001352.1, read on the forward strand.
GCGGTTCTGACAAATTTGATGCATCAATATATTCGTCGTGTTATAATTGTAAATTTGATTTAATCAAAAACAATTGGTTAATACTCTTGTAAATATAATGAAATTGTTCATTTGTGCAGATAATTCCCAAATTGATAATGTATAGTGACTGTCACACACAAGTTACTTATATCACCGATTTATCGCCAAAAACTCATTTGTTTTTAATTGGAAGACTGAAACGACGACAAATAACATAATGACGATAACGACCACTCAAAGCGTTTATATTTTTGTGCCATGTTATACAAAAAAAGTGGTCAAATACTCTTGTGTTAACAATTGTTTTTGTTTTTATGCGATGTGCCATCTCTTCATATTAGAGTTAGTTAAGCAATTATGAAATTAGATTTTAACGAAATGTTTGTCAAAAACGATGTATTTTAGCTTTTTTTAGTAAACTTTCGTACCGGTTATTAATTAATTCATCTTAAGTTCTTTAAAAAGTATTTCAAAGTTTGTTTTGTAAAAAGTGCTAATTTTAAAAGACTTACCAATGGTTACAATTTTAATTATGTAACTCATTATTGTACAAATTGGTAATTATAAGTCATTTTAAATACACATTTGTTTTATTATTTATATTATTGTATTAAAAACGAAATTATCATTTAATTATTTCTTTCATCAAAAACGCGTTATGTATTTTAACGCTTAAAACCAGGGTTTCCATAAATTTAGAAAAACTGCCACAAATTAGAGCTGGGCGCGGATGCAAAAATTTCTATCCGCATTCATCCGCAAAAATCTAAACTTAGTGTTATCCGCACCGCACTCATCCGCTAATTTTTTAAGGCCATCCGACCCGATCCGCATCCGCACTCAAAATTATAATTATCATCCGCGATCCGCAGCGGATAATCC
>JAQIXJ010001353.1:0-21319 GCA_034700185.1 Phthiracarus laevigatus
ATTTTTTCCCCCATAGAGATGTCACTTTTCATTTTTTAGGTAGGGGGGGGGTCAACTTTTTGAGAATTCTTGGGGGGGGTAACCCCCCTCCAGCCCCCCCTCTGGGACACCCTGCTCATCATCAGTACTATCAATATCACTATCAATGTAAATGTTGTAAAAAGAGTATACATACAACACTGAATACTATGCCTAACAACCAGAAAATAAGTTACGTTAATAACAACAGCGGGCTATACAAGCGATGCGGGATATAGTCCCTAAAACACGGTATTGGTAAGCAAACATGATTTTTTTATTCATGTTTATTCAAGCATATTTCGACGCAAATTTGTTACTTTCATTACTAAACTGAAATAATAGAATATCTAAATTATTTGTTATTAATATTTGAAAATTATTTATTTTCCTAAGTTGAAAAACCAAGAATGATCTTTTCCGATGGGGTTCACAACTATTGGAATCCTAAGTTAAATACATTAATTCTTAACACAGCAATTTATAAAACATAACATTTAAATCATTATAAATAATAAATATTATAAAATATTTATACATTTTGTAAGCACTTTTGAATGGCATATAATTCTCAATTGTGATTTATTTTATAATTAATTATCTATAACTAATTTACTATACGTAACACTTTTCAATGTTTTAGTTTGTCTTATTTATATACAAAGTTAATAATTTACGTCTGGTTTGTGAAGTTAAGTTAAACTTTAGACTATCTTAAGCTTTTACTGTTATCTCCTTTTTTTCGCTTATGATCAGGAATAGGATTATTTTAGCATTTATGCTATAAATTTTTATAATTCATTAAGAAAACACAATTAACTAAAAAATCAATCGTTCACAAACCAATAAGAAGATTTTATTGATTAAAAATGGGGTTTAAAAAACTATTTAACTTCAAATTCGAAGCTTTTCATGACTAATATTCTACTTTGTACTATATTTGACTAATGTTAGCAAGTTTATGAAAAAGTGAATTTGAGTTATAAAGCTCAACAGAAGTCAAACAATCAAAGTTTGATATACTTTGGTTTATAAAGTTTGCTCATAGATATAGAATCTTCCGACTTCCGAGAATAACTTATGACACTTTTATTATAAAATATTAAAAATGTAGGTTTATTTTGTTATACGGGGACGCGTAGTTATCACGTTATATATCTTTTTTGTAAACTAGCATCTTTTGAACGCATATTAATATTTTATTTTAAAAAATTAACGCATGTATATTGATGTACACCCAAAAACTAAAACTAACCTTACATGTAGTAATTGAAAATATAGCTCCAATAACGTGGAACGTTAGTGGAGTGAAAAAAATTGATAAGTCCGTTAGTGATACGTTAACCAATTTTTTGTTTCAGTTAATAAAACGTTAGAGAGTTCTTAATAAAACGTCAGTTCTTAAAAATATTTTACAAATTAAAATTATTCTTTATAATTAACAAATTATCTGCATTTTCCGGGCATTATCTGTATCTTATTCTCAAAATATCAGTTTTTTAATTTTTTTATGTAAATATTATATTAATTTGATTTAATGCCTCAAATATTGAATTATTTTTAAGCAACTTATTTATATAAAATAAAGTAAATAAATGTTTGAAATTTGAGATAATTCAAACTATTTTGGAATCGAAATTAGGTACCGGTAATGAAACTTTAATGCTTTCCGTTTTTATTTTTGTAACGTTAGTTAGTGAAATGGGGCCCGTTAATGGAACGTTACTGGATTCTAAAATTTAAAAATTTTCAATCACTAACTGTCACTATAATATTTTTTTAAAAAACAACACAATACCATGCCAATGGACACCATAAAAATCCAATTCCTGCTAATGACAGAAATTTAGAGTTCTGATAATATTTGTTATTAATTAAACTAAATCAACCGAAAATTTGTTAATAACCATAAACAATTATTCGCCTTGAATATAAACTGCTGTATAAATTCATTAGTTCAAGGACAATAATTATTAATATATCATGAACAAACTTTATATATATCTTTAAAAAAAGCATAAACGAGTTGATATATTTTTTAATAACAATCATGTTTATGTACATTGTTACCGCTGTATTAAACTCTTCAACAATAATATTAATATCAGTTTTAATTTTAATGACAACGTTACTAATAAGGTGAGAAAATATTAACTTCCTGACTTTATAGAACGTTTCAAATTGTTCAGAAATTAAATTTATAATAGAAATTTAAAACAGAAATATAATGAAAAATAAAATATGTAATAGTGTAATGAGTTATAATTATAAAATTTGAATTTATGATAACAGAATTAAAATTGAACTAAACTGATTTTAATAATTTCTGAATGTAAAATATATTTTAGTTTTAAAAACCACAAGAAAAATGCTTATTGGACAAGAAAAAATGTAACGGTAGCTCCTGAGCCTTCGATGATCAAGATTTTAATAAAAAAACTACCGATTCACTTGTTAGAGCAAGAATTAGTCAAAAAATATGGCAAAATATTTGGTACGCATAGATTGGGTAAACCAACACTTTTCTGCGCAGACCCGCAACTTATTAGTAATGTTCTTACTAAAGATTTTACTAAATTTCCAAATAGAAGAGTTAGTTAGTTATCTTAAAAAAATGTTTATTAAATAATTTATTAACATTTGTTTAGGTCATCATTTCTCATAACGATATAGCTGTACATATGTTAACGCGACTAAAAGATGAAAATTGGAAAAGAGTTCGATCAATAGTAACGCCTACATTTTCAAGCGGAAAATTAAGAAAAATGATGCCAATAATTGATGAATGCGTGCAAAAGTTGATATATGATTTTAATCTATTCATAAAAAATAACGATGAAATAGATGTAAAGAGAATTTATGGCGCACATACCATGAATGTGATCGCAAGCATTGCTTTTGGTGTTAAACTCGACGCTTTGACAGATGAAAATAACCCACTAATAGCTAATGCACGAGGATTTTTTAGTTTTGATTTTAGTTTAATAGATTCAATCAAATTTATCATGCAACACAGGTCAATAAGGCTGGCAAAGTTTCTTAAAATAAACAACTTAAAACTAAATGAGTCGAATTTTTTTTCTGAACTTGCGCTTAAAATAATTGAAGAAAGAAAATCAAATAAAAAGGATAAAAACAGAAATGATTTTGTTGACTTGTTACTAGAAGCTCTCGATAATGATAAAGTAATGGATAAAACTTTCGAAAACGATGGCATTTATGAAGAATATAATTTCAAATCGATCACTAAAAGTATATCACATTTATTTTTTGTCTAGCCATTTTTTTAATTTTCTTATTCTTATTTAGTATGTAATGTTGTATAGTTGCTGTATTATTTTTAAAATCCTTGTTCCTTGAATATATTATTTAGAGGAATATATAGATGGGAAAGCGTGAAGGAAAGTGCATCGCTAGAAGTTTAGCTATTCTAACAGATGCCAAACATCACCGAATATTAAAATATGTTAGTAGTAACGATTATTATAATTTAAGTTAGCTCTCTATGAATGTGAAGTGAATTGATTACAACTTGTTTCATCCACTGGGGAAAGCTTTCTTTGCTTGTAAAGTTAGTGATTCTTATGATAATATTTTAAATTATTAGAATTAGTTTTTATAAATACTATACTTAATTATAAAGTTCACTAATTAATTTTTGTAGATTAATAAGAAAAGTTTATTTCGTTGAATAATCCTAATTTTTAGACTTTTTCCCTGTTTTAATTTACTACAATTTTAGTCCTGAATTTTTCGTCTCCAATTATAGTAGTATTTTATATTTTAGTATCAACAATGCTATTTTATATTTACAGACTATTTTAGGGATATAAATCATTTATATATAGTCCAAATGTCTGTCTGTGGGTGTCTATCCCTTTATAGGAGCATCCCCTGGGAAAACAACCCCATGAATTCTATATCGTTGGATTTAGCTCAAAGAATAGAGTGCACATCAGGGGTTTCGAGATGGTGGGACCCTCCTAAAAAATGGGGGTGGAAAGACTGTTCTAATAGCATTATAAGAAGCCCTACTGAACTTCCACCCCTCAACACCTATATTAATGGATTCAGCTTGAAGAGTAGCGTGCATGTAAGAGGGTTTAGAGGTGTCGTGCAACGCCTCATTCAGAAGGGGTCAATAATAAATTCAAAATTCCATTCAACACCTATATCACGCAACTCATCTCAAAAAGCCGACTTAAATGAGGGGTAACTCGAGGGGGTGAGCACCCCCACCTGGAAAATCTATACATTCACAATTTATATAAATATTAATATTCCGTGCGAAGCACGGGCTTAAACTTCGTATATTATAATATCAATATAAATATATTAGACTAGTAAACGGGTACCCGAATGTGGGGTTCCTATCGGTTAACCATCATTGTCGGGTCGGGTTCGTGCTCAAACTTTACAGGCTAGTGTCGGGTCGGTTTTTAACATTTTTATTACAAAACCTGACTTCATAATAAATACAAAGATAGGAACTAAAATTTAGTAAAACTTTTGCCAATTTTAAAAATAGATCTTTATTTATGACTAAATTACAAGTAGTAGTTGTAAAACTACTACAATATTTAAATTATGTAGTATTTTTTATTATAAATTATTTACATTTGCTAAAATAAATGATCGGGTCGGGTTCGGGTTGGATACATGACAAGTTTGATGCAGGGTTAGGGTTAAAACCTGTCGGGTACGTTTCTGGTCTGGTTCTGAAATTGCTATCGATTTACTAGTCTAATATATATATTAGTACGTATATATATGAAAGTAAAGTTGAGATTAATTACGATAATAACCAAAATGATCTCAATGATTATAAAGATTCTAGTCTTAATTATTTCGTAACTACATTTTTCAAAATTAAGCTTAAAAAATTTATTCCAAAAAATAAAAATATGGCAATTGATTGAAAGGCATTCTTGATTATTTAAAAATAATATTCGATATAACTGCATAAATATCAGATTAAACATTCGTTCTGTAAATATTGTTTTAAAACTAAAATTGAGTTAAATTTAACAAATTCAGCTGTTAAGAAATTATTTTAAGATAAAAATTTGAATCAAGAATGTTAAATTAATTTTGGAAATAAATTTCGATATAACCGATCATGATAGCCGAATAAATTATTGTATCTTTACCCTTTAACGAATATATAGGTCGCTAATTATTCGTTAGTTTTATCTTCGCTTTAATTACTGTTAGAGTTTAAAATTATATTAAGACACAGCAATACGTACCGAATAAGATAAAGCTGCCGAAAGTTATAAATTAAACACGTTATGTTTAATATCTAATTTATAATCTAAAACATTACACAGCAATGTCACCAATAGAAATGGCAGCACAGTGTGTATCATTTTTTATAGCCGGATATGACACCACAACCACAACACTTTCTTTTTGCGCTTATCATTTGGCTTGTAATCCTAAAATGCAAGATATTTTATACGAAGAAGCGAAAAATGCTTTAGAAAATAAAGTATGATTTTTAAAAATTTTAGACTTTTTTTTAATTATTTGTACATTGCTTAGGATGAAGCAGACTATGACTTAATAAACAATTTGAAATATACAGATGCAGTAATATCCGAAACACTTCGTCTATTTCCTCCAGCATTCTCTATTAATCGTGAAGCATCAGAAGATTATATATTAGGAGATGGCATAAAACTTTCAAAAGGAGACATAATTCATATTCCTATTTATGCCATACATAGAGATAAAGAAAACTTTCCTGAACCGGAAACGTTTAAACCTGATAGATTCTTCAAAGAAAATAGTTCACACCATCCATACGCGTTTATACCGTTTGGTGCTGGACCCAGAAATTGCGTTGCGCGTAGATTTGCACTCATTGAGGCTAAATTGGCGCTTTTGTATTCGGTTTATAATTTTCGATTTAGTATTACCGATAAAACTGAGGTTTGAGTTTAAATCATGTGAAGAAAAATGATGTACTTAACTTAAACGTGTGTATGTAGAAAAAACTTTTAGTTTTTATTTAAATATTTAACTAGTTAGAAACCCGTAGCGCGAGGAAATAATATTTCTATGCCCGTAACTTTTTAAAGTTAATAACGGTTAAATAATTTTAATTTTTGTTTTATTATATATAACTCATTGATGTGCTATTTATTCCATGAGAGCAGAGAAATGTTATACTTATTCCACGCCCAGTCTGTCGGTATGCTTAATATTTGTGTGGATTTTCTTGACTGGAGCCCACATCACTGTATAACTAGTTATAAACCCGCTTCGCATGGAAAAAAAATAACAATATTATGAACGTATAATATATTTTATTGTTTATACTAGGACACCCATCTGCGACCCTCTGCTAATGGACCTAATCCTAACGCTCTTAAAAATATATATATTTAATTTGAATATACTATTACCCGTACGTATAACGCTTATATATTATGTTTTGATATATGCTTTGTCCGTTATATTTTATTTTCCACTTTAGTTTCTCGCGAAATACAACAATGTTTTAAAATTGTTAATACATTTTAAGATATTGTTAGGAAAATGCAGTAAAAATAGATTATTTAAGTATTTTATTAGAACGTGAAACTGAATTATATTGTTTGCGGACAGAGATAGAGAGGGACAGTGAAACGAAAAAGTATTTTTTATATTATTAATTGACTGTCATTTTGTTTAATTGTTTTAAAACTTTTTTAGTGCAACACAACAATGTTCTGTAGTGGCTAATAGTTTTTACTTTTTTAATATTTTTAGGTATCTTTTGATTTTCATTAACCTGTTTATAGCTACTATAGCCGGTATAACTTTTTATATTGTTTTTTTGTGTAATGCTATAAGGGCACAGAATCGTTAATACCGACAGACAGCTTAATAATAGATTTGCTTACAATATCAGTTAATTCTTTCATCTTATTGTTTAGATTTTATTATTCATAAACAGTAGTATCCATTATTTTTAATTTATTTTTATTTGTTCAAAATGTTGATTTAAACATAAAAATTTAAGATTATTTTGACACTTCATATAAACAGCAATCATAGGTTTAAAAAATCTCTAATAAAACAAAAACGGAGCATTCATAGAGAGCTCACTTTTCTTAGGTTAATGCAAACTTATGTGTCAAAAATATAAAATTCTTAGCCAAGAAAAAAACTACAAAATCAGTTTATTAAGATAAGAAACAGATGAAATACCTTTAATTAAAAACTAGTCACGGACGGACGGACGGACGGACTGAGGATTGACATTGTCAAAAGCTTAAGCCAGCTTTTTATTAAAAAGTGAGCTAAATATAAGTATAAGGATAGTGCTAGCAACTGTTAGAACTTTGTATTTGTTCAACAATACGCATGCGTTTGTTAAGTACAACAGGTTTATATTTTAAAGTAAAATTGATAGATTTAAAAATTCTGTTTCATAGCATCCACCGAAACTGGAAATGGGTCTTCTTATTACACCAAAACGGATATTGCTTAAAGTGGAAAAACGTTGAATAAACATATAGATGTTTTTATTATTCCGAACGTATTTATAGTGCGTTTTTTAAACAGCTTTCTTTTAAAGCTTTGGTATTAGGATTTTTAACACATTGAACTTTATTTAAATTTTATAATTATATCATGTTAACAATTAGTGCGGTTTATTATAAAAAATCAAAAATGATTATAAATATACTTGAATATGGTTTTTTTAATTAAGATGAATATGAATTAATATTTGTTATATTTATATAGCCTATCAATGATAGGCTATCATATAATTAAATTTATTAATTTGATTAAAATTATGTTGTAATTTCAATAATAATAATAAAATTAGATCAACAAAATTCAAATAAAATAATAAGATTTTACAAAAGTCAAGCTTCCAAACTACTATTTAAATTGACAAAATACAGGTAACACTTAACGATAACGGTATCGTAAGTTTAAATTTTTAACTGATTAAATAGTTTATTTATAGTTCAGGAACATTGTTCTGTTAAAACCAATAGATCCAGGGCTTACATATTAGTCAAAAATTATTCAAATTATAATGAATTTATTTGAGATTCCAGCACAATAGCAAAACAATTATCCGAGATTTATAATCAGACATGCACTTAGTGAGCAACTTTTTTGCAAAATGTGAATAATCGCACTGATTTTAACGTTGCAACTTAATGTAACAACTCTTTTTCACTAAACTATAGAAAGACGCATACCGTTAAAAAGTGCGCTTTTTCCCATTTTGCAAAAAAGTTGCTCACTAAGTGCATGTCTGCTTATAATTAAGATTTCAGTGAGTAGATGTGGCTCAGATTTGCGTAGATCTGTTTCCGGTTTTGTATTATAAGCCAATCTGCACGTCGTGAAGGTAAACTGGATGATTGATTTTAGTGGAAGAGCACTGCAAGAGGATATTTTTTTAAAAGTATGTCGGAGGGGAGGAGTTAATCTTATTGCGCTGTTAGCGCGATCAAAACTCGACCAATGTTTTATTGCGCTGTTAAAGAACTGTTTTAAAATTAATCTTTGTTGCAGTTATTTTGTTTTTTATTTGATTGAACATAGAAAATCATATTAAAGTATTGATTGCGTTGAAGTCCGTGTTTTTGCGTGTGCTAAACAGTTTTTACTCTCAAAAACCTTATTTCCGGTGTGGATTATGACACTAAAAATTTGATTATAATTATTATTATTAAATTTTATAAATACCACTATTATTGTTATTATGATTATCGTGAAACGCCGTATCACCGGATATCATCCTTGACGTAAGTTAAACGTGATAACACATATATACATATTTTTCAATTTAAATTGCAATTCAGATATAATCATGAGTCGCGATAAATGGTCGCTCGAAGCACTACAAGAGGAAACCGAATGATAGGAAGGGTACGTTTTCGCCGACACTGATCTAGAGACAACGAGATTGAGCCATTGCCGAAAGTGACAGCGCAAGAGTATCACGCGATAACTTGACTGTAGAACTCGAAGTTATGAAGCAAGAGCGTGACACAAGTCGAACCCTTACGACTCGCGCACAGAGTGCTGAACACAACTTTAAAGCTCGCGACCACCCCGCTTATATGGAGTAGCAGCGACCTTGGTTTGTAATGTTAACGGGTTAGCGCGTTAACACAAGATAACACTAATGAGTTTTGAAAACAACCGAAACTATACATCTAACTTCTACAAGCAGTATATAATCGAGGACACGACGACATCTGGAACATCCGGAGCCGATCATGCAGTAACTCGGCTGCCAGTGCGTACCATTCTGAGAACCGCTAAGGCAACATTAACCTCTGATGAAAATGCTGCTTCTGCTGCAGCTTTTCGCTCCGATATTTGCCCACTAAGAGATGTTAATCATTCCTCGCGCTACGCAATACAGCGCAAACTCGTAAACGTCTCTTTCCGTAAGTATAAATAACAAAACTTGTCTGTCTGCCTGTTATCACTTGCTAACTCGGCTATCTTATAATAGCGGGCTATCCAGATGCTAAGAATAAACACGAAGGAAGAAAAAAATTGAAGAGGGATGGGGAAGCAAAAAGGTTAGCCGAAAGAAAGATAAAGAGCTGAACGCAAGGTGGAACGTTTGGAAACGGCAGAGGAGAAAACGAGAAAAAAATGCGACAAACTTAAACATGCAGCCATTTACAGTGTCAATGAATAATCGATCTGTCAGCAAACTGTTATCGCGATCAGTGAAAACAAGCGTTAACACTTTCATCTCATTTTTATTAATAAAAAAGATGTGATTATTTGTGTTCAGTAAAAATTTAAATTAAAATTTGATAAAACATAAGTAATCAAACAAAATGTGATTACTTAAATTTCATGCAAGTTCAATAAATTCAATTCTATTTTAAGTATTCGTTAAATTAATTTAAGGGTTTAGCGCTAACAATGCGCTATCATTACTAACAATAAAGTACTAAAATTGTAATAGACAGAAAACGCAACCTTTATATCAGCACGCGATAGCATGCAAACGTGTTAACTATACACAAAACTAATAAGAACAAAAAATCATTAGATGATTAAAACTAAATAAACTAAACAATAAATGTTATGCTAACCTGTTATCATGTGTTAGCACAACTATCCTAACGTCTTTCCCCTAACGCGTAAGATTTTACGCGGTGACCCGTATATTAAGCAGACGTTTTCCACCAAGAACTTTGCTACTTCCAATGGTAATCCATTTGGTAAGTTTGGTAACGCGTTGGTAATTGCGTATTTTGTTAGATAATCCTTTGCTTCCTCGACACACTTATTTCCTGATACGGACAAAGTAAAAGGACCTAATAGGTCGAGGCCGACCAGCTCAAATCTAGCTTGGTCTAGCTTAAGTAAAATTGATTTACTATCGTAATTGTAAGCTTTATTTATTCATAGATAAAGGTGTGCTAAGTAACGGAGTTTATCTTGAATTAATTGAATACAATTTTAATAACAATTCGTATTTCAACTAATAAAAAATATTTTTATTTAGAGTTTTTGTGAATCAACTTATATCTTATCTTTGTCTATTTTGTTAACCAATAAGTTAAGTAAATCTTTTAAAATTGAAAATTACACTTGTGTAATTAAAAACTAAAAGTTAACAAGAATTTGTAACAGTTTATCATATTATTATCACATATAATATTGGCAACAAGTTAAAGGTCAAATGCGTTATTGATTACTTCAAATCAATAACCACTGCCTTTAAAAATGCATGTCAACGTGAGATATCTAATTGTCATATGAATGATCTTATTGCTGTTTTTGTATATCGCCTTTCACATTTATTCAATGCTTTCACGTAAATAGAGTTCTAAACAGTAAGACTGCAGGTATTTGCAAATTAATTTATAACAAAATAAAGTATTAGAAAAAATGCGAGTTGAAACATAAACTATTTATCCACAAATTGGAAACGAATAATTGTTTATAATTAGCATCTTCAGCCTAATCAAAACCTAAGCCTCAATCAAGAATTATCAATCTTTTGATTATAATTGGAAACTATTAACGGTTTAAAAATTCGAAAAATTCAAAGAACTTTCGTACCGTATTTTAGGGATCCCCGAATCACTTGTATAGCCCTCAGTAATTATTAGCATAACTTATTGTCAGGCAAACTAATTAATTTTTATTTTCAGTACTCATGATGATGAAAAGTTAGATCCGAATTTAATACAGTATAGTAATATACTCGAAGCATTTAATATAAAATTAGATGAGGATTTCGACGGTTTTAATGATAAAATTAATAGTGTGAACTTTTTTAAAATTGATATTTTATTTGTAATACCCGCATAAGTTGTATATCCCGCATAGCATGTAACTTCTAGGATTTCAAGTTAATTTCTTGTATAGCGCGCGGGCTATAGTCCTTAAAATACTTTACTTTAAATTTTCAAAGTTTGATGTTTAAATTTCTGAGAATAATGTGGAGTTTAATTATAACATTCGAAATATTCTGACATAAGTAATGTCAACGAACATGTGTAACGTAAACATAGCATCTTTCAATCATTTAGTATTATTCAAGATCATCCGTCACTATTCAAACAAATATGTTTTACCGCTTTTGATTTGTTTGATCAATGAAAATATTCTAATTAACGAATTATCTAATTAGTGGTCTCAAGATTCTACATGCAAAGTTTTTTGATAAACAATTTGATAAAAATCATTATTTCTATTCCTTATTATATTAGCAAAGCAATGCAGCATAAAGCCTTTCGAAAAGTTTTATACATCCCCTCTAACAGCACAAAAGTTGTGTCATGTTAAGAACAGTTTCTCTAACAGCGTTACAATTAACTGCTCTCCTCCACACATAAACGAAATACGTCGTCTAATAGTGCTTAAAAAATGTAGTAAGTGCTCTTACGCTTTACTCTGAAGTGCTATATCTTTGCATGAACCGGGAACAGTACTACGCCAAACTGTTACCAAGTTTACTGATGAGCATCGTAAATATTTGCTGTTATTTGAAATATGTAATACTTCAAAGTTGCTGTTCAAACTGGATTATTAAACTGCATTTTTAATAAGTTTTTCTAGTTTAAGCTGAACCGACAAGTGCTAGATTTTATAATTGTAAACCAAACCAGAAATTGTAATGAATTTATCAAACCAATTGATTAATAGTGTGTATGTGTATTTGTTATGAATATATAACGAGTATGCGTGTGTGAACGGGAGAAAGATGTGGAGAGAAAGAAATTGAAAACATACAAACATATTCATTTCCCTATGTAACCTTAAGAGTCTGAATTCTAACAGTAGTTTACAAAATCATTTAAAAAACTTTACAATTTAGAGCTATTGAAACCAAATAATTACTTTTAATAAAATATATAATTCTCATGTTGACATAGAGATTTTTTCCGATCTTTAACTTCGTCATAATTTTAATTCATATTTAGTGAAACATCAAATTGTGACATTGACCATATCTTTTTTGAAGTCTTTCATCTTAATGTAAACACATTTGTTTAAGGGTAAATCAAGAACGAACATTATAATGAGCTCATTTTGGTTTTATTATTAATTTAATTAATATACTAATCGAAATTATGCGATATACGTTTCATCATTACTATACTAAAAAAATGATCTCCCTTTCTCCGTATCCGTGTGCTACAGTACTGATATTAAATCCTTTTTATGAACGTTTATAACAAAACATAAAAACTTTTAAACCTTTTAGAAGATTGCTCAATTTAAAGAGAAAATTAAAGTTTGTTAATCGACAATTAAAGAATATATAACGATTATAAAAACGATTTTAAACGTTGTACGGACTAGACTAGTGATGATGGTTTAGAGCCTGAGAGCCTCCGGAGCCTGAACCTGAGCCTGAACCTCAGGCTCGGAGCCGGGCTCAGGTTCTTAATTTTGGAAGAGGCTCGGGTTCGAGGTTCTTACTTTTTGGAGCCTGAACCTGAGGTTCGAGGCTCAGGTTCTGCTTACGAGAGCCTGGAGCCTATAAAAAGAAGCTCAAACTTTCAAAATAAACAATAATAACATTTCTAAAGAAAATTTTACAATTAAATATCAATCATTTTCGTAAAACTTGAATTTTTATAATTATTTGCGAAATAATAATTACATTAATAATCAAATATACCACATTAAACTAAAAACCGTAAAATAAAATGTCATTTGATATTGTTGTGAACATTTTTTTATTGCTCTTCTGTTGTGCAATATATACGGGGAGGCTCGAGGCTCGGGCTCAGGCTCCAGGTAAGAGACTCAGGTTCGGGCTCAGGCTCTAATTTTATTTGAGGCTCTAGGTTCAGGTTCTTATAGGGAGGCTCAGGCTTAGGCTCAGGTTCCAGCCGGAGCCTCTGGAACCCGAGCCTCATTATCACTAATTGCTAATGAGAGTTGTTTTATATTTTGGCCTAAACTATTCCGTTTAAAACTTCGAAACGTTGTGTTTTAAAAAACACGACACAGTCATATATAAAAAATAACAATTTATCAAAAAAAAATTTCTGACTGTTTGCTTTTGGTATTATTGTTTTTAATCTCTTGCATAGTAACAAATGCTTATTATTCTCAACGTAGAAATAGTACAGGCATTATTTGAAACATTAATGATACCTTTGCAAAAAAGATCAAAATACAAATATGAAACGCATCGCATATGAAACACTATCACGTTCATCAGCAAAGTAATGCTCATTTTTCTTTCTATTATTAACACACTTAAAATGCATAATATTTTAAAATTACAAAGTTTAAGTTATTTGATTCTTATTGAATGTACATGTGAATGCTTAATAAAACATAAATATGAATTATATCATAAGCATTTACTTTATAAGTTAATTCATATATTATTAAATAACAATTTACAATTAAAAATTTCTGTAAAAATATCTGTCAATCTATGCTAAATTAGTGTATTATTTGTAGATGATTGAGATAGCCCTATCCGATAGCTACAAATAAATAGTATTTAACATTAAAAATAAAACACTTTATTAAATAATACTTAAACAAATTATTATTATGGCTCTCATAATTACATAGGCAAAACTTAATGCTGATGAGATAGGAAAATGTGGGATTCGGGGAACCGAGGGCGGGGTTGGGGTTTATGGCACATATGGTCAATCAGAAAACATAATGGCAAATTTTAAATATGCCAGAAAAATGATTGTTTGTTTAAAAAGATTAACGGTTACTAATTAAGTTGAGATATAATAGAAATGAACTCTTTTTTACTAACATTAAATTAAACTTTTTATGTTTATAGCAATGGGTACTTAAAATAATTATCCTATAATTGCTTTGTTACAGCAGATTGTAAATCACACAAAATTTTTAAATATATTTTTAAAATAGTTCAAAAATTTGTAACGGCTTCGCCGCTGTGTTGTAAGTCATGTTTGCTGTGGTGATAGACTATACCGGATCCAAACGCGTCTCCCAACACATTAATCGCAGTACGGAACCGATCGATCAGCCAATCGACAACAAATATTAAAGCCGTATCTTCTATGGGAAGACCGGTTGCGTTCAGCACTATCACCATTGTGACCAATCCAGCCTTAAATAAATAGCCCATTAATATGTTAATTAGTGAAAGCGCTCAGTGCTGAATACAATTAACACAGTGTACGCATCATTTACCTGTGGTATACCAGCGGCACCAATACTGGCAGCGGTTGCTGTAATACTGATTACGATTAATTTCGTAAACGGCAACTCTATTCCACGGTATTGTGCGATAAAAAGAGCTGCCACTGCTTCGTAAAGCGCTGTGCCATCCATGTTAATAGTGGCACCTAATGGTATGCAAAATCTCACGATTCGTTTATCGATGCCATTTCTCTCTTCGAGACACTGATATGTTACCTATAAATATTGTCAAATAAAATCAGTGGATAAATAAACTTACAAACAGTACTGCATATTACTAATATGATATTAGTTCATACAGGCAATGTGGCTGCGGAAGAAGCGGTACCGAAAGCTGTCATTAATGCGGCCGACATATTAGCTATAAACAAATATGGATTTTTTCGGGTCAGTGTAAAGTAAATTAACGGCAACACCACTAATCCTTGAAGAAATAGACCGGTGAGAACGCACAGCGTATACCAGCCAACACTGCCTAACAGTTCCGATAAACTTTTCACAGATAATACTTGAGGTAATACGAGAAATAGTACGGCCACAGGTGTGGTTCGTATCACTGCGCCAGTGATTGTCATCATTGCTGCGTTGAATGATCGGAAAAACTGTGTCATAATCAGACCCTCGCTATTCGGCATTCTTCCGATTGTTATGCCGAATACTATTGAAAATACAACGATTCCGAGTATATTAGTGCCGCTTAAAAATTGCGTTGTGATGTTCCACTCATATATATCAACATCGGTTTGATTGTTACTATCGTTCGTTATAGGTTTTACTAGACTTGTTTGATACGTGCGAAAACAAGCCTCGATTATGTTGTCGGGGAAAATATTTCTGATGGAAAAAACATTTAATAATAAATTTAGTAAATTATTCTAAAAAACAGTTGCTTATTTGAGATAAAAAATTATTAACAAAAACCTAATTAGATCTAATAAACTGTCTTCTGTGGTCACTTTAGTTTGGTTGGATGACTGAATAACTTTACTTTCGTTGGCTTTATATCCCGGTCTAATTATCAACACAAGAATAATACCCAAAATAGTGGCAGAAACGGTTGTGAGCATATAATAACTGACAGTACGAAAGCCTATCTTTCCGGATAGCTTCGTGTCAAGACTTGCCATCGCGAATACCAAAGATGAAAAGATGAGGGGCAATACAAGACACTTAAGCGAACGAAGAAACAATTCGCCAATAAATGCCACATATTTAACAGACCTCTGATTCCAGTGTGTGCTGTTTTGCCTTACGTGTGCTCCTAATGATATAGCTATCATCACCGCTAGTAATGTCGAAAAAGCCAGTGTATTGTTATTAATGAATACTAAAGTTTTTAGCAGTATTCCATCTTCATTAGTTGTCAATTTATCATTATCTTGTTTTCCGACATGATTATCGTTGTGTTTTTCGGAAAGATTGTCGTTCACTATGAATTGGATAGCAATCAAGTAATAGGAGGCTGCTATCGATAGGTATGTGGTAGTAATTTGAATGATTAAACTGATTACATTCAGTCTAAAGTCTATGATCAGCGGTAATACATATGTGATAACTATCATCGATATGGCACTAAAGACCGACAAGTATATCGCGATTGATTTGTTACCCATTTTCTTCTCTTTATACATCGTAGCGATTAATATGGTTGATAGGAATGAGCGAAATAGCATCACTATTATCAGATATACTGTTTTCATCACTAACACGTTTGCCGATATTTCGTCCTTTAAATCTATAATTTCGTGCACGATATGTATAATTGAGTCGATGATGATTAGTAAGCTTAATACGCATAAAAGTAATTTAATAAACGCGAATATCGATGGCCTATGCATTGTCTCTTTGGGTTTTCTTCTGAAAAATATGCGATTTTCTTCCGACAAAACTAATTTTTTAAAAATATTAATTATAAATGAAAAACGAAAAAATGGTTACAATAATGAATTTTATAAAGCATAGTCGCTTGATTGAACTTTTTAACGCTAGAATCGATAATATTATTTCGTAGCAAAGTAAATAAAATATATCAACGAAATTAATCGGTATTAAATCATATAACAAACAACCACTTCGTAGCACATATCGAAGTGTTTCTGCAATCAATCTTTTATGTTACCTTTCAATACTAAGAAAAATTTGTGTCAAGTGCTGTCTAACCTTTTTTAATAATCTCGAATGTGAGCATTCGGGTGTTGATTAAATAGGATTTTCTATGTAATCAGTAATACAGTTACCAAACTCGTGGTTACCATGCTTGCCAACGTAGACGTGTCCTGGAAATCTCGTTTTAACCAGAATGACTAGTAAAACGGAAGTGCAATATCTACTAAACGAAGAACATTGTCCATCATATAAAAACTCTTGCCACAGATACGGATAATGATACAAACAGTTTAATTTATTCCACACTGGACTGGTATATATTTTTTCAAAACTACGAAAGAGTCCTTATCGTATGTAGACAATGTGCCCTTAATTATATTTTATTGGAAAACTTATGTTTATTACTATGATATCTTTAAAGTTATAAATATGTTATAAAAAAGTCAATGTTTTAATAGTCTTTGAGAGTAGTTGATATACAGCTATATAACGTAAATTTTTCTTTATCTATTCTTCGATTTTACAGTATTTTGAGGTCGTATTAGAAAATTTTGAGTTTACACCCGAATAATCGCATCCCAAAGCGAAAAAACTATTATCTCACACTTTTGTTATATAATGAATATAATACTCTACAGCAGCAGCTTTTTCTATTTATCAAATTCTTTCTAATCTTATAACTCAAGTTTCGTAATCAATAGTTTTACGCATATTGTGTAGATTTAGCGCAATAATTAAATTTTAAAAAGTTCTAGTATGTAATAAATGTTTAATAAAATGTGTTTGTATTAAATGTAATTTTATATTTTAAGAGATTAAGTGAAGAGTTTTATCTAGTTTCCCGTGGAAATCCATCTCTTACTCCGTATTTGTCTATACAGTATAACCTCTTACCTGATCATTGGTCAAATAGAGTTGATATAAGCATACGTTTTAAAAAATGTTTGTTTGTTCTGCTATTTGTGATTGTATGCGATAATATTAAGCATTGGTTAAATATTTAGCGTTTTGCCAAAACAATAACTTGAATAATAAAAAACAAGAGTAATACGATTAAAACATTTTAATTATTAATGAAAGCGGAAAGACTGAAGTATTATTTGTAAGTATTTCTCGCGATATCGTAGAACACATTACGTGTCAAAATAAATGTTCTATCTATATTCAAATACCCTATTATTATTATATAAAATATTATTTTCATTAACGAAAAAAAAATTTCTAAAAAAATATCGAAAAATAATAGATATTCTCTTAAAGATAGTCTAATTTTTTTAAAAACACATTAAATAAATGTATGCGAAAATTAAAACCAATATTAAAATGAGAAATTTGTAAAAAATTAGAGAACAAATGAAATAAGTGAATATTGATACGTGAAATTTTAGTCAATTAATTAACAAACACAGTTTCATTAATATTTGGCTTACAATACAAAAAAATACAAATAAAAAATTAAAATACAAAAAATATATTTTTGTGGATTGTTGATAGTGTAGTGACGGTTCTAAAAGCTACCTTACTCGTTAGAACTGACTTACAGGTATCTTATTTAAGAGTTTCATCAGATCGTGGCCGACAGTTTAAATCTAAACTTGTCGAAGAGATTTATAAACTAATTGGCACTAAACATATAATACCACAGCATTTCATTGTCAAACAAATGGTTTAACAGAACATATGAACTTTACAATTACGGCAATGTTATTAATTTACGTTAATGCGATGCATACAGATTGGTGGGAGTACCTAAACTCCATATTATTCGCATACAATACATCAAAACATTTAACGGCGAAATATTCTCCATTCTACATATTGTATGGAAGCGAAACAATTACTACACCAGAAGTAATCATGGGTGTTCCCACATTAAGAATCGACAATCCTGAGGATTATTGCATTGTTATACATCAAAGACTCTAAACCATATGGAAAATCGTTAAAGAAAATATTGAGAAAAGTCAATTAAAAGTTTAAAAAAATTATTACGTGTAACAGAATTCAGATCGCACACATGTTATGTGCTCAGGAGTCAATGTTTAGGTTCCATCAGGCACCACCAATCCTTATAAGGGTAGACGTTGAGATGGGACACCAAACATTATACATGGCTATAGGACACAAAGCCATACAGTATATCATCCAATATGAAATGCAGAGCAATTGAACATTTAACGTTCGAAGTGATTAAAATACTTGACTTTATCATTAATAATGAGATCGGATTAGTTAATACGAGAGGCTACATGAGGATAGTGGTGCGTTGAGTTTATTTAAATTATGAATCATTTCTATCCGACTTGCTTCAGTTGCACTATTCATAAAAACAAATTATGTTATATTGATGAGGAATCAGATAATGATTCTCTTGAATCTGAATCAAATGATGAGCCTGATAGTAATTCTAATGAAGTTTCTAATGGCGAAGCTGCTGAATCAAATGATGATTCTCAAATATACGAGGAGGAGTCAATAGTAGCTTAAGATTATTCTGAAAATTATGATGATTTAATAAGTAATGACATACTTAATAAACTACATGTGTTAACAAGCGCTGCAGAATTAGAAGTAGTGAAACTGACAAAAATACAAATTAGTGATTTTGAATACAAATTAGATTTTGAAAACTATGAAGAAGTATCGGATTTACACTTTATTTACGAAGATGAAACTATTATTCCGGGTTCCATAAGCATGCTAAGAGTTAATTTTTAAAACTGATATTTAGGGAAGTTTTGACTTCTCCACAAGACAATTAAATAAAATCATAAATATTTTAAAAAGCAAAACGAAATGGTAAGCTTTTATTATGATAAGAGATTAAGTATGCTTGGAAGCTAGTCTTAAATTTAAGACTAGAATCAAATAACATATTTTTAAAAAGTATTAATAATTCGCGGTTTATATTTTATCTATCAGCTTTTTATGACAAACATATTTGATAGATTTCTTATATTCGTCATCGTCTAGTAGCATATTGTGTATATCTTTTGATGAATGTATTGCCATTTTTCAAAAAAAATAAAATATTTTTAAGTATACAGAGAAATCTGTGTAATATCACATTGCTTAACTTCACAATTTGTCTAAAATCACACCCATCACAGTCCCATATATTGACCTAATGTTAAGTATAGCACTTTATTTCACATTTGTTTATTTTCACAACCCTAAATGTACATACATTTTATGAACGTATAGATTGAATTAAAATACAAATGAACTTCTTAAAACGAATAGTTTTGGGATCACAACTGAACAATTAATCAAATACAATTTGTTATTCTCTTATTCACTCTAAAGCATGATCAACATCAAATATTCTCTATTCACTCAATAAAGTAGTGAATGTTGAACATCAGGTATGCGAAAAACACATCATTGTGCCAAATGTTCAGCATCAAGTACAATTTACATGCTTTACATCACGTACACTAACATTAACAATAATAAAATCATTATTTAGAATGTTGACCTACGGACTTCGAATTTGCTAGACTCTAGTAGTTATAATCATATGGAGTGTTGTTTCGCTTAGTGTATTTGGGATTTTACTGCGCATTGATTTGGCCTACTACTATGGTCTGCACTTCTAAAAACTTTTATAATATTATAAATTTGTTTGTATAACTCGGAGCCGCAAATTTTTGTGTGCTCTGCGCCGTATTTTTTTATATGGCTCCGTCCTTTAAGACAAAATATCTTTAAAATAAATCCATTATATTATTTAGTTGATTTTTATTTTAATGCTTTTATACAAAATCTTTTAAAAATTTGTATTTGTATGGTTCTGTGGCATCAATGGTGTATGGCTCTGCGTCACTAGCGAGTCACAGATTAACAGTCGTGTTATCATGTACTGCAGTTTATTTAAAAATAATTTTTTCGTTGTTTTATATAAATCATTGATCATCATATATTTAATAACGGATATGTATGGCACGGCGCCTCAAATTTTCAAATATTATATATGCCAAACAAATACTATCTACTCATATTGAATTTTGATGTTAAATTTAAGATTGTTTTCCTAATTTCCGAGTTGTTTTAAATATGCGACAAACTATGATAAAATGAATAGATTATCAAGTCGTATAAACAAATTGGTTCAAAATAAGTTTTCTTGATTTTCAAATTTTTTTTATTCAAATAGAATAATTTAATACTTTTAATTTCGGCAAAAACAATTTATTATCCAAAAAAAATTAGAAGGAAATAAATAAAGCGTTAAATTATTTTTTGCATATATTTATTGCAATTTTATTGGTTACAAATATATTGAAGATAGCGATCGATAAAAATATTTTCTATAAAAATTTACTGAATATTTATACTAAATGCTAAAAATATTTCATTAGTTGTTTATTTTTAAATCTCTAAAAACATATTATTGTTATTCTAGCTATTTTTCTTATGCTAAATAGTAATCTGATATAGGTTTGGTCGGTAAATAAGACTTGTCAGTTCGTATCGAAAACAACGGCGAATGTATCGAGGAATGCGATAACACTGGAATCGCTTATCGCAAATGCGTGTCACCGAT
>JAQIXJ010001354.1:0-21310 GCA_034700185.1 Phthiracarus laevigatus
CTTTTATCAGTAAATATGCAAAAGAATATTCGCATATTCTTTTTTGTAAAATACTTTAAAATATGCTTTTTATTCTTATATAATCTTTTATGTATCAATCCGCTCTTTAATTATTAATAACATGCAATTAGTTAAAACCAAAATAAGTTTTAGTTTTTGAAATTAACTGATTCGGTTAATTATAAATCCTTTTATTTTGTCTCATTTAGTTGCATCTATTTTCTTTTGCCTTTTTTTTTGAAAATCAAATTTCTCACTATTATGTAAACTTTTTTTTTTTTATCACAAAAATGGGTCAAATTTGGGCCAAAACTGAGCCAATATGTGTCAAAATTTGTTTAAATATGGGGAAAATAAGGCTTTAATTGGTTCAAAACTGACTTTAAAGTGATCTAATTTGGTTAAAACTGATACAAAATCGGGCAAATAAAAGTAGCTTTTGCAGTCACGCGTCTTATTAATACGTTGTGAAACGCGCCTTATTTAACTAATCAGTGCTAATTTTTATGTAAAACCGTCGACAGCTAAACTAATAATGAATAAAAATTACATATACCCTTACTGAAGTACTATTTATAACAATGTTTTAAATTCATTAAAACATTTAACAAAACAATGATAATCATAAATTTGTTTAATAAAAATATAAATCAATAATGTAAGTCAACAATAAATTTAATGTCAAATTGAGAGCATTACTAATGATTATTCTTGTTTTTTGTTATTTTAGTAATTAATTCAACAATACTTCAATCTAGAGGTAAAAAAATTATGAATATGAGAGTCCTGTCCTGTTCTGTTAGTTTTTAATGGTAATCCTGTCCTATACCGTACTGTTAAAGCAAAAATATATATATAGTCCCGTCCCTCCTAATGTTATTATCTTTTTATTACCAAAAAGAGGTTAGTTAATCGAGGAAAATGCATTTACTATTGTAATTAAATTAAATCATATTTAACATTATGGAACTATTAAATAATTTCACACTATACTATTTAATAATAGTAATTATTGTATTGTATTGCGCTAATTACGTTTATCAGTTTTATTCAAAATTAAAATATTGTCCTAAGGACCAAAACCATTACCGTTATTTAGCAACATTTTTAGCTCACTTTGTATAAGTCAGCTATTGGATTTGGGATGTCCGTAACTCTGTCTGTAGACTTTTTATAGATCACAAAAATATGGAAAAATTGAACATAATTAGGTCAAAATTATACCAAATCTGAGTCAAAATGTGCTAAAATTGGCTTCAATAGGGATAAAAGTGGGCTTAAATTGGTTCTAAAATGACTAAAAATGGGGAAAATTATGTCATATTTGACACAAAATCGTTTCAAAAATTGTTAAGATCGGGACATCTATACGTATTTTTTTTTGGTGTCACGGGTCTTACTAATTTAACTTAAGCACGTCAAGACACGCGATTAATTGTATCAATAACACAATTATGATGTTACCTCGTCGACAGCTTAACTTCGAATGAACAAAAATAACCTTATCACTCATTGAAGTACTATTTATTACAATGTTTTAAAGTACAAAAAAAAATTTATCAGAACAATAATAATTAAAAGTTTTGGTTGGTTTAAAAATAGAAATCAATAATGAAAGCCAACAATAAATTAAAAGTCAAAGTGCGCGCATTAATGTTCATTCTTATTTTTGTATAAATTGACAATCTATTATTACTTTTGAAGTCTATCATATTTTTAATTTAATCCATTTTAAGTATTGATTACAAGATTAAATCATTATCAGAGCAATTTTCTAAAGGATATGTTTAAGATTTATGGTGATATACTTACATTATTTTTCGAATTAAGAAAATTACTAATATTAAGTGAGTAGGTTTTTTTAAATCTGAATAATTAACATCTACCTGATTACTATTGAACAAACACAACAAATTATATTTACCAATCAAATTAATTCCTTTATTTTTCATATTAAATGTTTTAAAAGTTAGATTTTCTTCGTTGTAATTACCATTATAGTAACAATAAATTTTACAGGCTATTTACAAAACCACAATAACTATAATCTAAATTAAGACTAACTAAAGTATTTACACTAGCTTTACAATGTTTTTAAACCATTGTATTTGTCATATTTAATGGAGAAACCTCAGTAAATATGGGAAAGGGTGGTAAAGGTTCACCCAAGTATGTTAATCTGCCCAATAGGGCCGCATTTTCTCTTTGTGATAAATCGTAGCAG
Organism: Phthiracarus laevigatus; assembly: GCA_034700185.1. Lineage (NCBI taxonomy): Eukaryota > Metazoa > Arthropoda > Arachnida > Sarcoptiformes > Phthiracaridae > Phthiracarus > Phthiracarus laevigatus. Next base: position 2,225 of record JAQIXJ010001354.1, read on the forward strand.
CGTTTATAGTATAGGGCTGTTAGCATACACAAAATTGTTATGAATGTTGATAATCCTATTAAAACATTTGACAATTGAGTCTCAGAATCATAGTCTCTAAGTGAAAGTTTTACTTTACTATTATTTCGTTTTATTTCTAATAAAATAGTGCTCGAATCATAGTCATAAAGACATAGATGGGGGAAATAGTTATTCAAGTCAATATGTTTTGGTAATGATAAATTGGTTATTGAACTGAAAAATATTCTGTGATCTACAGAGTTCCTTAACCATTTATGCCCTATTTCAGTTATGACTGATTTTAACAGTTTAAATTTTACTGTTAAGTCCGCAATCAGTCTAAATTGAATTTCATCATCATCCGCTTTTTTTTGTCTTTTAAATTTAAACTCCTTAACCAATTTCCATGATAGTGGTCTAGGAAGTGTTTCTAATTCTAAACTGCTTTGTTTATACAAACTTGTTTTATACACTATAGTTTTATTATCTGAGGTGCAAAACGTCTGCAGTGGTTCAACAACCGAACTATTGAAACTGTGTTCGCACCAACTCATTGTTGAATTTTCTAATGCTTGAAAACCTATGATTAAACAAGGATTTGTTACTTTAATAGCTAGCACAATATAATTTGGATCGCCTTCAACACAGGTTATCCATAAAATAAGAGTGGCCGAAACCAAGAGACCTACACGGGATTTTCTAGGTTTCTTTCTTACAGGATTAACATATATATGTTTCACATCTGGTGCTGACGGTTCCGCGACATCGGGTATTTCTATAATTTCTGTACTTGTTAAATTCTTTTTCCTAAAGCATTTGAAATAAGCTACCACGACAACCGTTATGACAATTAGTAACACAATAGCTACGCTGATTTTGATAGGGTGATAATCATCGGAAATTAAATCAACTTTCTGGAAATCAGTATTAATTGAATCTATTTCCTTTTGAACTTGATCGCTCATTGAATTAAAGTCAAATGTATGTAGGTTTGGCAACAAATGAGAATTTATTCGTTGCGAATATTTCGAAATAAATTTAAGTGTTGGGGTTTCTATTATAGTCTGGTTTGCGATATATCTAATATTGCCAACACTAAAGTTAGTTGTAATTGGTAACGAAAATACGTATGGGGGACATGCTATAGATCTCTGGTATACAGTTATATAAAAAGATTCACAGTAAATATAATTAAGTGTATTCACACTTTTAATTTGAAGTATATCCATTTCAACTATGTGGTATTTCTCTTCGCATTCTAGTAACTTCCAATATTTTGCAGTCAGATTTGATGGCAAAGGGCTGCTACATTCACTATTATCAGGAAGTATCATAAGATTATAAAATGTCTTTTTTGTATGCGTTAGGGATGTAACACAATCAGTCTCTTCGCTATAAATCACACTTGACGGTCCAGAATATACCATGGGACACAGTTTGGTTTTGTTGTTTTCTCTTTTATAGAGAGTAAAACTGTCAACTTGCATTAAATATACGTCAGCTCTTGTATTTTTTATGTCAAAAGTTAAAGTTAAAGTTTCGCGCAGTTCGTCAATAAAACATGACCGAGGTTCGGCTAAGTCTAAATGACAATGGGGATGGCAAGACAAAGTAAAGTTGAAAATATCAAATATTTTAGGGTTAAGTTTATTTAATCTCCAATCTCGTGAGATGTCAATTATCCTATCTTTCATAACAACAAATTTTGCTACTATATTGGTTAAATAATAAAGCGTTCTCGGAAGCAAACCCTCCATAGTATTAAAACTATCTGTTATTTCTTTTAATTCATAGCTTAACTGCTTCACCTCCTTTTGTAGGGAATCTAAAACTATTTTAACCCTTTTCTCATTATCTTCCATTTTCTTTATTATCTCGACTAACTTTTCTTGGTTTTCCTCAAGTGCATCTGCTCTACTATTAGCATTATCACCCTTAACAACCGCTGCAGAGGAAACGCCTATTATTGTACCAACAACAACAGTCACAATTGCTGCAATTGCTAGTGCGGCTAAAAAGGCCAAACGTTTTTCTCTGTGTAAGACTAAATCAGTATTTTTCTTTGTGTCTCTTTCTATACAAAATGTTTTTATTGTTGTAATAAAATCTTCCTTATATTGTTGGTCACAATAAGCTTTGAACTCTGGACCTCTCCAGTGCAATCCTTCTAAAGTATAGTCATTACTAAATATTAAGCATGGACTGTGGTATTTAACATTAACAACGACACGTGTAATACCTGACACAACTGGGTCCCTACTTTTAAACCAAATCAAAGGATTAACCCTCTGAAACGATCCCATGCTTGTTGTAAAAATAACTGACAAAATACTGGTGAACAACATGATTATTGTAAAGAAGTTCGCGAAATGTTTAGGAAATGTTCTAACTCTACTTGATTTTCTAAGTTCTCTATTTTGTTGGGGACTCGTTGGTGTAGGCTCAACAATATTTTCAAGTTCTTCGTCATGAAGTTCCGCATCTGATTCTATGTCAGTTTCTGACAAAGGGGATTCCTCATCTAAGTCTATGTTCAGTGGAGTATTATGCTCTATGTACTCATAAATTTCTGTATCACTAGTAGATAGTTCTTGATTTTTATTTTTAGTTATAGGAAAATTATTAGGGACTATTAAGTCCTGTTCTTCTGTTGAACCGGAAACACTTTCAGGTGGGGCACCAGAAATGGTAACTTCTTCACTATCACTAATTTGGTTGAGCCTTTTCAAAAGCTGTGTTCGATCGTAATATGGTTTTAAACGACTAACATGAATTTTATCAAATGTTAATTTATTTTTGTTTTTTGATTCCTTATTAACCAATTCGATAATATAATTTACTGGATTAACTCTGTTTATAATTCTATAGGGCCCATTATAACAATGTAGTAATTTTTCGGCTTTTCCCTTTTCTCTTTTTACATAATGGACCCAAACTAGGTCACCTTCTTTGAATTCAAGTGCTCTATGTTTTTTATCATAGTATTCTTTGTTTCTTAAAGAAGACTTAAGAATTTTATTCTTCACAACCTCATATATATTTTTTAATGTGTTTTCTACATTATATAACTGGGCATCTATGTTAGGAATACCTACAGGCATAACATCAAATGCTTTATCGTATAATAAATTGGGTTGCCTACCGTAGTTTAAGTAAAACGGGCTATACCCTGTAACACTATGTTTACTTGTGTTGTATGCATGCAAAATATATGGTAGTGTGGCGTCCCAATTCTTTTGAGATTTTCGTACATACATTTTCATCATACTTGCTAGGCTAGCATTAAATCTTTCACAGATCCCCTTGGTTTGTGGGTGGAACGCAGTCGTTACGACATGTTTTGTCCCGAAACGCTGGAACATTAACTCACTCAATTTTGATCTAAACTGAGTTCCGCGATCTGTTAAAATTACTGTAGGCGTACCGAAATTTAAAACTATATTTTCTATGAAGAACTCAACCACTTCTGTTTGAGTGCAATCTCGATAAGCTTTTGCTAAAGCATACTTAGTAAAGTGATCAGTTCCCACTAATATCCATCTATTTTCTCGTTCAGTTCTTGGGAATCTACCTAAAAAGTCTAAACCAATTTTAACCCATGGACCTTCAGCGGATACCGGCATCATAAGTCCCGGTTTAGGCAAGGACGGTGTCTTACCAGATCCACAATCCTTACAAGTTTTTATATATTCCTCTACTATTGCTCTCATGTCAGGGAAAAAAAATCTATTACGTATCTTATCAAGTGTTCTATCAATACCTAAGTGTGCTGAATAAATGTCGTCATGATAAAGATACAATACATCAAAATATAACTTTACTGGTAAGCATACAACATTCTTTTCTTCTCCATCTACTGTTACCAATTTGTATAAAACATCGTTAAATATAGTATATTCTTTAATAAGTGTATTATATTTAATAAGCAGTAGTGGGTCAGTTGGAGGACCGTTATCAATTACTTCATAAACATCTTTAAAATAATTATCCTCCTTTTGTAATTCTGGAAGATTAAAATCTAAATTATCGAGATTCTGAATAAAATTACATGAATACCTAGTTATGTTATCTATTTCACTCTCGGGTTCGTCAGCTGGATTTCGCGACAGTGCATCCACATCTTTAATTGACATGCCTGATTTATATTCTACAGTATAATCGAACTGAGATAAGTGTAAACTCCACCTCATTAAACGACCTGAAAGCTCTTTCTTTGTCGCCAAAAATTTTAAGGCTAAGTGGTCAGTAACGACTGTAAATTTAATACCTGTTAGGTAGTGTCTGAACTTGTTTGTCGCGTACACGACCGCTAGGCATTCTTTCTCTGTAATACTATAATTACTTTCTGCTGGAGTTAAACGACGACTGTGATGCAGGACCGGCTTCCAAACGCCATCCATTTGATGCTCTAATTTCCCCCCTATACCAATCCCTGACGCGTCTGTTTTTACTCTTGTAGGTAAAGTGTGGTCGAAATGAACTAATGAGGGTAAGGTGCAAACCAGTTGCTTAATTTTATTCATCCAATCTAATTGTTTTTGGCCGAAATCTCTATAAAAATCTACATTTTTTCTAGTCATTTGAGTTAATGGTTGGGTGATATTAGTCCAGTTATCAAAGAACGATCTATGGTAACCAACCAAACCTAAAAACGCTCTTACATCTTTTACACATGTTGGAATAGGAAAATTTAATATTGCGTTTAACTTTGATTTATCTATTCGAACCCCATCTTTATCTATAACGTGACCTAGATAAAGAACTTGTGTTATACAAAACACACATTTCTTAGGATTTAACGTCATTCCCGCTTTACGCAATCGTTCAAATATTTGTCTTAAGTTATCTAACTTTAAGTCGTAAGTTACTGAATAGGTTATTGTATCATCAACATATACAATTAAGATACGCCATTTTAGACCTGAAAATATAATATCCATACATCTTTGGAAAGAAGCGGGTGCACATTTTAACCCAAATGGCATTCTAATAAAACAGTAAACACCATCTTGTGTAACAAAACTGGTTTTTTCTTGATCCTTTTCAGATATAAGGATTTGTAAAAATCCTTGATTTGAATCAAGTAAACTATACATTTTGGCCGAAGATAAACAATCAATTGAGTCTTGAATACGCGGCAAAGGATATACATCTGACTTTGTTATTTCATTCAATTTTCGAGAATCTACACACAATCTTATTTCAGGTTTGCCCGTTTTAGGATCAATAGTTTTTTTCTTAACTAAAACAACTGGGCTTCCCCAGCATGTTTGCACTGGCTTTACTACCCCCATTTTTATCCATTTTTCTATTTGATTGTTTATGATCTCTCTTTCTGAGAATGAATATCGGTATGGGGTACATGATATAGGTTTATGATCACCGGTGTCTATTGTGTGTTGCATTACAGTGCAATTACCAAGCTTATCAGGATCAAAGGCAAATATGTCGTCGAATTCATTAACTAAATCTCTTAGTTTCTCTTTATACTCAGACGGCAAATTTTTCCCTATCTTTATTGTGCCACTGTTTACTTTTAAATCTATTGTCTCATTAGTAATGTTAAAATTGACTTCCTTTATCGTCCCAATTAAGGTTTTGGGCGAAAGTTCAACTATTGTTTTATTTTGGCTTATTAAAGTCAAATAAACAACACCATCTTCGGAATAAACTCTAGAGCCTATTTTATTTTTTTTTTCAAGTTCTTTACTTTGGAAATAATCATATTCTTTTGGTAACATTACATCTAGTTTAATATTTAAAGCTCTTTTTGGAATTAAACTATAACTTTCTATCGAATATAATTTTATTACGCTTATTATAGCTTCGCTTGAGTTTTCACTATCTGTGTTTTCGATAATCTGTTCTATACACTCTACTCTGAATTCTATGGTGCTTTCTTTCTTAGAAGTTTCCTCTTTCTTATCTTTGGTTATAGTATTACTACTAGATTGAATTTTATTATCTTTTTCAGTTTGATCAAAAGATTTATCAGCAGATAAAAACTTAATATTTTTACTGGTCCTTTTCCTATCTCTAAATGTATCATCATCTGAATCTGGGTTTGATGTTATATTTGGAATGCGCTTTAAAAGATTACATTTTCTGTACACAGTTAGTAATAAGCTTCCACTTGGTATTTTAGCAATTTCTAAAAAACTTTTATTTTTCATTTGTAATATTGATATATCGGGACTTGACAAAAAAAGTTTGGTTTTAACATGATATTTATCGTAGATATCCATATTGTAGTCATATCCGAGAGAATCAACTGTATTACATAATATATTGTAATAGTCAGCGGTTCTTGGAATTATTGTGAGTAATTGGTCATTATAAATTTCTATTGAATACAATTGATCCTGTTCGACATCTTTTAAGTTATCCTTTCCTTCGATTATAGGGTTATGATTAACTTTAATAGTGAAAGTTATATTTTGAGTTTCATTGTGTTCTAAACTTGTTTCAAGGACTTTATTGTCTGATTGTTCCTGATTAACTACATTACATTCGAAAGGTAAATTGATCGGGCCAAAACCAATATTGTTAAATGGTAATAACTGTTGGCTTGATGTGCCAGGTCTTAACAAACAAGTAGGTGTGGGTACGTCTTTAAATCTATTTGGTTGACCTCTAGATACAAAATCCGAGAACTCTTGACATGCAAAACTTAGTCTAGTATGTCTATTAGTAGTGAAATCTGAGACATCTTCTGAGTCAGAAAACTCCTCACATATTCTGTTTTTACAACATGGTCCTGAAACTATATCTGTGTTAGATCTAGGATTTAAAATTTTTTCTGTAATGACTAATAACAAATTCCCAGGTGGTATAAAAACTGTATCATAGGAATTACGGTTTTCAACTTTTAGTACTGGTTTTCTATATTCATTGAATACAATCCTTGACTTGACATGATATTTTTTGAGTAAATCTATGTTATAATCATAATCAAATGATGTTGGTACATCAAATTTTATTAAATAATACTTAACACTACTTCCGCTATGCAGACTTATTTTATCTTTATTGTATAGTTTAATAATTTTGAGTTTGTCCTTAAAATCAAGTTGAGTTTCTTCATAATATGGAGTGTTTAACTTAAAAGGGGCTGTTGCTAAGTTATAACATATAATAGGGGTAAATTCACATTTATGATATTTTCTAATTATAGAAGTTTTCCTAACTTGATTTACTGGTAAAGTTTTCCTAACTTGATTTACTGGTAAAGTTTTACTACCTTTCTCCTCATCGAGTACATTGCAATTGAATATTAAATCATTAGCAATATATTCATGCAGTTTTTCATTTTGTTTACAAGTCAAGTCATCATGAATAAAGTCATTACAATCCTTACATGTTACATTATCAGGAACATTTATTTTAAATTTAATTGGTGCTTTATCTTGGTTAAATGTTTTAGTTTTAGAAGCTACTGCATATGTATCAAAGGGAATTCTAGACGAATAGGTTTCTATGATTTGTAACTCACCCACGACTGTTCCACTCAGAATATGCTGTTCAAACATATTATAATTTTTCAGTTGAATCACACATTCACCTTCTATGCATGTATCAACTGGTTTAACGTAAAGCCCTTTGTTCTCGAAAACTTTTTGATTTGTTGTTACATGCCCTAATACTCGCAATGTCTTTTTAATACTACCAATAAATACCTTAACATAATATGACTCCCCAGGCATAAGAGTCGTAAACTTACAGATATGCAATAATTTATTACAACTTGCAACATCACTGCACAATCTCTGCTTATTAAGTGTTTCATTGAGGCTACAAAAATTCACTCTAACCGTTCTATTCGAAAAATCAATACGTGCGCCTGCTTCAGAATTAAAGTTATTTCCAAGAAGTACCTTGTATCTGAAATCCTTAATAACGATAAAATTAACTATTATTGGTTCTGTTGGTTTGGCTGTATTTACATAAACAAGCGCTTGAGTATTGCCGTCGGTTTTTACATTAGAGCCATCAACAGATTTTAAGTAGTTCATTGGATGGTCAAGAATATAGCAACCGAACAATTTTGCTAAATCTAAATCTATTATGCTACCTTGGGAACCTGTGTCAAGTAATGCATGTACTTTATTCTTAGTTTCATTTATGGAAACTTCCATATAGATGAGTTGACCTTTATATTTATACAATTGATTTGTCAATGAAAACATATTAACATACATTAGGTTTGATTTCATTGGGGTTGTAGTTTGGTCAGTTCTAGGAGCCATGGTGGGACAATTCCTTTGGAAGTGACCTACTTTGCCACATCTGAAACATTTCAGATTTCCTTCAGAATCCCTAGAGTCTGATATTCTTTGCTGATTCTCAAATGTTACCCTTTTCTCATTTGGCACAAATCTATTTCTTTGAACAAAATTATTGTCATTGTTTCTAAACCTAGTGTAATTTTGGAATTGTCGCGGCCATTGAGTTTGTGATTCTCTAAATTGATTAGAGAAATTTGGCCTTTGAAATCTTTCTTGCCCCATATTTTGATCAAAAAATCTATTAGATCTATTATTGAATTCGTTCCTTTGTCTAGGATTCACATCAGATATCTGTCTATTTGGACGATTCTGGGTTTGTTGCCTAATTATCTTTTCCTCAAGATTTGCCATTTTATCTGTATTTGTCTTCATGTTTTCTAAAGCGGTTGTCAGTAAGCGATTAGTTTCAAGAAGTGCATCTAACTGTCTCTCATTACGATAAGAGTTATTTTCTTTTTCTCTATAGACTGATCCTAATTTAAGCCCAGCTTCAATCAGTTCTGCATTTTCTTTAAGTTCATCTAAATTTTTAAATTCTTTGATATATAACTGTTTTTGAAGCTCGGGGGACATGTCTTCAAAAATATAGGCCATAACCTCTTTCTCACTGAGTTTAGGGTCATAATCGTAACAGAGTTTCCGTTTCGCTGTAATATACATTGAAACGGGTTCACCGTCTAATTGCTTTCTTTTAAGCAATCTTTGTTTATTGTATTTTAATTTATCCTTCGGCAAATGATAAATTAAAAAGTTATCTTTTAAGTCCTTCCATGAAGTAGGGCGATTAGCACTTCGAGTTACGTAAACTTCAAACCAATCTTTAGCATGCAAGGTTAAGTAAGGTGCTAGATTTTTATACTTGTCATCATCAGACCATTTGTGTAAGTTAGCTAGCATTTCATATTCATTAATCCATTCGTATGCACGAATGGATATCTCACCATCATATTTGGGTAAGTTAAGAACAGTTAAACTGTTAAGAGCAAGCCGAGAACCCTCGGTTATTGCGCGCATAAAATCTTCTGGGCTCATTGGCATAAAGTTTGTGTCTTGTGTATTACAAGCCATTATACTACAAAAAATACTCGGTTAAGTCACAACAAAATTTTTATTTAATAATATAGACGAATCAAGTTGTCTACAACATTAATATGAGTTACGTCTACAAAATAAAAGAGATTACCAATTGTTAATACAGCAGTGGTATTGTTAATATGATAAAGTCTTAAAGGAGTATTTCCTAATCTAAATAAGGTTACTCTATTATATGCTAAGTCATAATGGTTCCATAAATGTTCCATTAAATTTTTTTTTAGCGTTATACAATTAAATATATATTGTTAATCTAAACAGCAGTTCATCCAAACAATACTACGTTCAGTTAATAAGCTTGAACAATGAATATTATTTAATGTTTCACAAAAATTTTTATTAAGTCCGTTATATACGATAATGTTTAAAATACCTTATATAGTCAATATATAAAGTTACGGTAACAAACAAAACAAAAATTACGGATAAATAAACAACTATTTCTATTATTATGTCTTCATTAATGTTTTCATAGGCTCTTCTAATCAACAACGAAAGAATAACAATTACGAGTAATGAAAATTATAAATCTAATACAAGAGCCGTTTTATACCTTTAAGTTTTAAACTAATTAGTTCAGAAATAAGTGAATCGCACGCGTTAACAAAAGAATAAACCTCTAATTTATTATTCTCATATTGTGGTTCTAATTCTAGGTTAAATGCAAAATCAAATATTTCTATCATAGATGTGTCTATGTCTATAATGTCTGAAAAGTCGCATAGGGTATCTATAAAGTCTAAGAATTCTAATTCAATGTCATTAATAATTACTTCCAAAACATCATCTAAATCTGAGTCTGAATTAGAGTTTTCAAAATCAACAGTCGAAGCGACCGACTGGATTATAAAATTAATAGGTAATTCAAGTGAACAATTATTTATCTCGCAAGCCGTTATTGTTTTGTTTCAATGTTAACATGTACAATATTAAATTTAAATATATTAGTAATTAAAAATGTTTATTTCTACCCTTTTGTGATCTTCTTGTTGAAGACGTTTTAAGTGTTGATCTTGTTTTTCTAATTTTTAGTTGTTTATGAGTAAAATAATGTTGTCGAGTTTGTGCTGTTATTCGATGAGATCGAAAAGCTTCGTAATAATAGCGTTAAATTCGTCACTTCGTAGTCGTCGTATAAGTAAAAGAAATGGAAGAAGTTCATTCATGTCACTGGCTAAGTATGTGTACACGTCATTAAAATTGTGAAACTTCCCAAAAAAGTTTTTAGACACTGGACCAATACCAATATCAAAGTGAAAACAGTTATTTCTATCGTTTAGTTCTATAACCTTATTTTTAAACATAACAAAATCAGAGAAATAGTGTTTCATTGTTTATGGTTTTAAACAATTATTTTAATCCACTCAATTTATAGTTTTAAAACACTCCAGGAAATGGTTTTAAAATTTCCATAATTATTTTGAAATGTTCGATTTCTATCGGGTCACTACTTTCAAAATAATAGTGAACAGTATTGCACCTACAGTTAAATACAGTGTTGTTTTGATGATCAGTTTTATATAAAGTAATGAAACCACGATTAAGTCTAAAACGTAATAAAGATGCTTTATAAAAGTCTTTATAAGATGAAAATCGAATCACACGTGAAATTGAGGTCATAATATTTTTTATTGTTCAATGATTAAATTATAATTGTTTGGCTAACGTTTAAGCTTTTCTCAGCATCTAGAAAGAAAATCACTTCAGAAAAGTCTGCTGTATAGTGTCGAAGCACTGTTTTTGTTGTGAAACACTTGCACAAAAACTCACTGGTTTCTACATCACGCTCGCAGGAAATTTTTATGTCATGTGGGTGTTCGTGAAGTAGTTTTTTTGACTCGTCAATAAATGTATTAAATGTTGAAAAAGTTAGAAAGTTTATTTCTTCGATAACTGTTAAAATAGCCATTAAACTACCTTTATAACAGTTTAAATTTACGCATTTAAATAAACGTTTGTAATTCCCAATTCGATAAATAAGTTTAAAGCTAAATTAACGTCACAAAAGTCATATGAAGTATAACGTAAAACGCGTAATGGAGTTAAACAGTAAAAACTGTACCAAATTGAATTATTCTGATGTCTAATCGTTACCTTAAAATGATTCGGATTATTTATTCTTAGCTCTCTTAATTTGTCTGCAAATTCTCCGAATGTAGTGACAATTATTGTTCTAAATAAATCATTAATGGTGGACTCGGGCGAAAAAGAGTTAGACATTAAAGTACTTGTTTTACCGTTGGTTTAATTGTTTTGTCAAAATACTTAATCGGATGAAGATAGCAAACTGCAACTGTCTAAAATCTCTTGAGTAATTCTTTCGTGAACAAACTCATTATATTTAACTCGCCGTTCAGCAGCTTTTTCTAGTTGTTTAGATAATAGTTCTTTAACTAATTCCGGATTTGCTTGTTCGTCAGTTTTATTAACTTCTTTAGTTAATGAATATAAGTTAGAGAGTTCACTCAAAAGCAGTGTTATTACTTCTTCTAATTTGTCTATTTTTTCCTGAAGTTTTTTAATCTTAGTTTCGCAGGTTTGATCAGTCATATCGTTCTCAAATTTGTTTTGTAATTTAATATTCTTTTTTATTATAAAATGCAAGTTCGTATTATAATTTAATCTGAATCAGTATCTGAATCTAATACTTGACGACGATTAGCAATAATCATATGGTTTTCAAACATTTGTCTTAAGTGTGGGACTTCACTATCGCATTTTGCACTTAAAAATTCTTTAAAAACATCATATAAAGATTTTAATTCCTCTCGAAGCATAGAATTTTCATTTTTTAGTTTTATAATTAGCTTTTTAAAATCACTACATCTCACAATTAATTTAGTGGTTAATTCTTGAGTGTTTGACATTTTAAAATCGATTAATTTTATCGATGATAACGATTTATTAATAAATGTTCACATACGTCATAAAAACTGTTCATATTATAAACAAGTACTTATCTTAAGATAGCTTCTATGGAAGACGAAGTTGGGATTTTTCACTCGATCCCACTTCTGACACCAAATTGTCAGCCTCTCCGAAGGCTCTACCAACCACTTCTTATCGTTTCTGATCCAATTGTATAGTTGTTGAGCGATATTAACAATATAAGAGTTAAAATCTATGTATTTTACTGAAATCACAATTGTAAGATTACTGTAATTTGAGAAAAGTTAAAGAATTACTATCAAACCGACTTGTATGCTTCAAAACACGAACAAGAATCGTGAATTTATTAGTATCTCATACGTTTTTATACAGTAGGCAGTCTAGACAACTGCGGCACTAGCGTAAAGCTTTACCATTGGTCAGACTGAAAACCAGACAGTAGTTTAACGCAAACTCTAATACAATTACTTTTAGTAGAGCCAATCAATAATTGCTCGGTGTTCTAACATGTCTACAATTTTCCTCCCCTAATTTGGAAAAATCTCAAAACTCGCTAGAGTTGCGATTTTTTCAAATTATTACATGTATTGCAATCTTATCTTTAAACCTTACCATTATACAGATTTACTAAAAATTCACGTGTATCATAACAATTGATTATTTTTTTAACTTAATTTTAAAGTGACATTAATTATTATTATTATCATTTTTTTTTTGTTTTTGTTTTATTAAATTTTTTTGTAATTTTGTTAATATAGTGAATAAATATCTATGGATTAAATTAATATCATTTTTAACAATACACAAATTTTGTTACATTTATTTTAAGTTTAATATATTGAATTAAAGAATGAAATTACAATTATAATCTTAATTGAATACCATTAAAATATCTAATTATAATTCATATTAAACTGTTATTATTATTGAGTATTAATTAAGTTATATTAAAAGTTGTATATAGCTAGGTTATACATTATTTAAAAACATTCGTAATTTTATTAGAACATTTGCAATCGAATTTACTTAATTATATCAATAATTAAACTTATAATATAAATCCACATGAATGTGGTAACATTGAAACAAAACGTACATAACTATTTCGGCTTTTAAAGGATTATTAGTTAGATAAGTAACATTCATTGAATTATTTTATATAAGGAACTGACGTTAAGGATAAATTTTTATTTATCATGTCAATAAAATAGAGCTTTTAATTAAATATGATTTAATTAATTCGTCTAAATTATAGAGTATTAATATTTATGATAAATATTTTAACTAGCAATTGTTTGAAGTAAAATAGGATCTTAAAACATAAGAAGATGAAAGACATATAATTGGATTATTTAATTGTTGCTAATTATTATTAATTGCTGGGTATAATCATTTTAGTTGAAATTCTTATTATTCCTCGATACTCAGTTGTGGATATCAAAACTAAATAAAAATTATCGAGACATAGTTAGAACGCATGCGTCATTATTTGTGAATAGTACCAAAATTTTTATAAAGTGCTCAAATTTATTTTGGAAATTCGAAAATTTTTATTTCAATTTTTACAGTTTCGATTTTTATTATAATTTGGTTTTAACTAGTACAAATACTCTTCTTAATTACTATGAAAACAGATTGCTCTGAACTGGCATAAATTTTCTTTAAAAAATTCATTTTGGTTTAAGGTCAGTTATTCACTGTAATATTCTGTTAATGCTATTAGAAATTTTTATCTTTTGCGCATGCGCACATATAAAGTACAAAATATTTTCTAGAGTGCGCTGTAAGTATTTGATAAACTGTATCTCACTTAGTTTTGGTGCTAATAAATAAAAACGTAAAAATATGAAAAATGATTTATTTAAATTTTTACAGATTCGATCCAGCTCAAAATACTATTATTATATTGAGTACGTATTATAGTATTAATGTATGGAGTTAACTTGCTCTGAACTGTTCTAGTTTGTTTTTTATTAAATAAAATCAAAAATCTCTATAGTCGTCATTGATATTTCACCATTATCGATCGGTTTATAGTCTTTTTTCTCGTGCGACGCGCTTTTAATTCTCATCATTTAAACACAATTTAGGACGATTTTAAAGGTAAATAAAGAAGAAAACTACTTATCAGCAAGTTCTTGATCAACGTGTGAGTAAAAAGATGAGTTTTTTATGCAAATTATTATTATAATTTTTAAATTATTTGCGAAAATGAAATAAAACGTAGCTATTGCTCATATTTTTGGCGCGTTTTTCAATTTTTCTAATAATTAAATTTTACTTATAAATTAATAATAAAATATACATTTTCATTGCTTATGTTTTTTAATATGTTTGGCTATTTATTCATAATTTTAGTGTTAAATTTAACTGTTGTTGGGTAATTTTAAATATCAATTTTTTTTTAAAAATCTTAATTGTAGTTTTTATGTTATATTCTTTATACTTTTAAAGTAAATCATGGATAGTGAAATAGCTTTGAACGACTTGACACCCGAGCCATTTATTGAGATTGATATGGCAGGTAAATCATATATAATGTAAAATTTTATTAAAAGTTTATTACGAAAATTTTAAATTTTTAATAGCTAATGTTTTAGTAAATGATTTACTAAACATAGTTGAGGTTAATGAAGCAGAGCAAGCAATTCCCCAGATAAATACTGAAGATTTGAGAGAGTCACCAGTTTCTATTAGAGAAGATCATGACAGAATTAACAATTCAGAGGAGATTAATAATTTGAGTGTTTCAGTCAATAATTTGATAGACAGTGTGGAAGTTGATGAAGTAGAACAAACAAATCCCCAGATAAATACAGAGGACATTACACAACCGATAATTTCCAACAATGAAAATGGAGATAATATTAATTTCTCACAGGAGACTAATACTTCGAGTGTTTTACCTCCATTTATTTCCATCTCTCCTGGAAATATTTATAGAGTTGTCGGTCCTGACAATAATGTGGGACTAGTCAACTGGTCAAGTTTTCAGGTCCTTAAAAACTTGTTGGAACGACTTAACGTTCAATCAGAATCAACTGATAACGTGAGATATTTTTATCGCTCATATTTTAACTTTCTGAATATTTATACAAAACTTGCAGAATACATTAACATTCACGCAAGAATTTATCGATATTATAAGGAACGCAGATATCACTGCATCTGAGGTATAATAGTCGTCTATTAGATGAGATTATATATAAATCCTTATTAAACTTTTAGGCTCTTGTATTATCGAGTCAAATATTTCAGAATTCATCAGACAATGAAATATTAGCTACTCAAAATGAGAACAACTTGGAGGTAATTAAACTTACTTTTGTTTAATTGATTAATTAATTTTAAGTTAAAGGATCAGGTTATGAACGATCAACTAACTGATACTGAAACCGTTGTAGTGGACAGTAATGAAACAGTAATTGTAAATTGTTCGCTCCCATTTATAACTATAAATGAAGAGGTATTTTAATTTAAGTTTAAGGCTTAAATGTTTAAGACTGAAACTTATCTGACTTTAAAGGATCGAATTGAGAGTGATACAGATACATTAGATTTACAAAATGAAAGTCTTCATGTTGACGAAACTATTTATCAGCCAGTTGCTGGAACGTTTCAGCAGTCGGAAAACCCTGCCTTCGTTGCATTAATGCCTAGACAGGTTAACATAATATTCTCTATTTCTATAAAATGACTTTACACCTTTGATTAATTTAGACCCAAACTGTTGAAAAAAATAAAACTACTACAAAGACATGCAAACATTGTAAGAAATCAAACCCTGACGATCCACCGGAAGGTCATGACTATATGCATCCTGCAGAAATAGTTAGAAGTTTTAGAGGAGTGGACCAATACTATTATGAAGTATTCACAATCCTTTAAGAATCAATAACATTTTATTAAATGAACTTCGTTTAGGTTAAATGGTACGGACACGGACCAGAAGAAAACGAAGACCTTAGAAGAGATGAGCTAAGTGATGAATTGTACAACTATTGGCAAGCCAATAAAAACTTTCCACCTGATACTCGCCTCAATTGGTCATTGGGTGTCAGGCGAAAACGAAAATACAAATACGTTTTCGAACAGTCAAATGATCAATTAAAACCACTTAAAGGAGAATTTAACAACTCATTACGAGTTTTATTAGAATTATTCAGAAAAGAAAAACTAATTGACTTGAAATATTTAATAATTACACCGTAGGTTTTCTATTTAAATTTTAGTTTTGATGTTTCATTAATAATTATTATTTAAATTATAAGCTCGAAGCAGTTTCCAGGACCTGTAAATCAAATAAGATTCTGGATCGAGTTTCGTCTAAAGATTGAAAATCTTCTTAATACCTCCACAATATATCTGATGAAAGGTCTTTCTGGAACCTATGCTACAAATGACAATGCGCTTGAGAAATATAAAAATGCTCTAATAAATAAATTAGGACAAGTTCGAGATTATTATTTCATAAAAAATGCCGAAACAACCCGTATTGCGAACACGTTTTAAAAATTTGGCAGAATCGTTATGGGTCTGAACATTGTATCTATCGAGCTAAATTATCTGACGAAAGTTCGACATTGTTATTTGTATTTCTTTGAAAAAACTGATAAAAAACGATGTATGTTCTTTTCCAAGTATTAACCCTATCAGTATTTAAAAGTTTTGACTATTTATTAGTGTATATTTGGGATCCTGCAGTTAAACCTGAAAACGATAAATTTAAAAATCGTCCTATTCAAAAGTTCATGAAGGAAACTAATTCGGGTAGCAAAATCTATTTTGCTTATGGACATCAAACGGGAGAGTTGGATTGTTTTGTTAGATGTTTACAAATGGCTGTCAACATACTGGATTCTCCAAAAAATTGGATTGATATTAAAAAAGATTTGAAGTTTGAGGAGTATTCGTTTTACAATAAATTTTAAGTATAAGTAATCAAATCCAATAGTATTAATTATTAAAGTATATGTATCAGTTTTAACAATCAAGGAAATGTCACTCATTAATGTGTAATTTATTTTAATTAAGATTTTAAATTTAAAGACAGTAATTATTAAGTGAAGTATTCGTTTGTGCAGTTTGTAAATCGTTTTTATGTTGAATATTGAATATAACATATCTAAAAAAATATTATAAACTTTATCAATGTAACTCGCGGTAAATAAGTAGAATAAAAGATAGATTATGCTTAGTTGATTTTAATTGTCTCAAATATTATAGTTTTTTAATAGATATTATAATGAGCGTTTAGGTTTTGTAATTTATCAGTAAGTATTGTAAGTATTTAGATTGATTTATAATGCATTTAATATTTTAATCGTTTATTTTCTCTTAGATTGGAGGAGAGAAAGAAATAAGTTTTAGAAACCCGCCTAATGCCAATTTATAGAAAATAAAAATATTTACTCAATAATGCTTATCATTATTGAGGTGCTGGAACTACCTCCCCGGTCGAGTGCTTCCCCTTTCTCTCCTTGCTATGGTTAAGGATTTTCCATAAGGCATGTTAACTACAAACATGACCAATTTGATAGACGGCCATAGCTGCGTTAAGAAGGGTTGAGATAGTGAGGTATAATTTGCTCACTATCTAAACAATAGCTTAACGCTCATCATCGAGGATTGTGGCGGTACTCGATCTACGGCTGTCGGGTAAGGACTACGCCGTACTGACGAGACCAAAAGAGGTCGAAATCGAGTTATTTGTAAGTAAAATTAATAACAACGGGGGTTTCCTAGTAGTTATTAATTAATGAAATTTACAAATTTTTGCAATAAAATGTTCTCAATATTTCGTTTTACAGTCAGGTGAAGTTATGTGAAATTATTTTTATCCCTTTTCTTAGTGATATGAGTCAACAAAACAAAGGAATAAATGTTGTAAATAGTAAAGCATCCAAATAAATATGATAGCTATTTCCATTTAATAAGTCTTACAAAATGATATTTAAAAAGTAGTCATTTTAAGCGTAACTGCAATAACATTGATGGTTAGTGAGACTCAAAAGCGAACTGAAATTTAGAGTCAAAGGATTTCGTTGCAATGATCTGAAACATAAAACACTGAAAAATCTCACTTTAACCGATGTCGGTTGCAGCACAATAATTTGAACCCCAATTTTTTTAATTATACAATTATTGCGCACACACTTCAGTTAGTTATTGCAAATTACTTAAATAATGTTTAACAAAAAAAACGCTACAAAGTTAGCTTAGTATTAAAGTATGCAATTTTATATTATTCTTTATCCTAAATTATGTAAGACTAATAACTTGTACCATATCAAGAATAATACAGATTTTGTTTAAGTTTATGTTAATGGTAATGCGATATTAAGAAGCTTCAGCGATGCCATCGACAAAATAATTTTAGAAAAGTTATCAAAGCTTAAGTACTACAATTGAAAAGATAGACACCGAACGAAAGTTTCTAAGTTTTATTAAAAATAATGGATTTCTTTGCTCGTTTACGAAAGAAAAAAATAACAAATAATAAAAAAAAAACGCAACTAAAGAATTAATGGCCTTTTGTGCGAAACATCAAAAGAAAATAAATTTCTATATGTTAATAAGATTTTTCTATTTACTCATTGGTTTGGGTTAAAAGAGAACTGTTTTAGTACACACAAACTTCTTATACTGTAAATACATCTATTGTCATCTTTTTCTTTTTTATTGCAGTTCATAAGACTCCAAGAGACTAAAAATTATTAATAAAGAGCGGATTTATATTCTCAAAAAAAAACTCAAAATATGCGAATATTTATTCTCAAAAAATTGCTCAAATATTCTTTTATAATCTTTTATTTTTACA
>JAQIXJ010001355.1:0-21306 GCA_034700185.1 Phthiracarus laevigatus
GTTGGGTTGGGTTGGGTTGGGTTGGGTTGGGTTGGGTCGGGTCGGTAAGGGTTGGGTTGAATGCGGTCGGGTCGGATTCAGTGAGGTCGTGTCGGGTTAGGTCGGGTTAGGTTAGGTCAGGTCGGTTTGGTTCGAGTTGGTTCGGGTTGGGTCGGTTCGGTTCGGGTCGGGTCGGGTCGGGTTGGGTCGGGTTTGGTCGGTTTGTGTTTGGGCGTAAATCCCCCATATATTTAGATTGAATGATAATATATTCGGTCAAAAATAATATATAGTTATTTGACATCTATATCGTTCAACTCACCTCATGGAACGTAGTTAAAGAAGGGATAACTCAAATGTGATGGGCATCGAGTTGGAAAACCCATGCATTTTTAGGAGGGGTCAAAAACTATTTATAGTCATATGACATCTGTATCGTTTATTTCACCTCAAGGAACGTAGATAAAAAAGGTGTAACTCGAGAGGTAGTTTTTGAGTTGTAAAGCTCCCACATATAAAGGAAGGGTCAACAATGTTAAATATCCATACCAAACCTTTATTATTCAACTCACCTCACGGAACATAGTTAAACAAGTGGTCACTCGAGGGGCTTTGCATCGAGTTATATAACCCCCACATATTTAGGAGGGGTCAAAAGTGCGTTTTGGGATCAGTTCTCGCTGGGTTATGTTTGTCAAGTTAAATTTAAGTAGACTTAGTTGGGTCAGGTTATATCGTGTCAGGTTAAACTTAAGTTAAGTTAAATTGGGTTTCAGGTCAAAGTTGGGTCAAGTTCATTTAAAACCTTATTATTCAACTCAGCTCAAAAATCGTAGTTAAATGATGAGTCACTTGAGGGGGTGGGCATCGAATTGGCAAACCCCCACTTATTTTGGAGGTATCAAAAACTATATAAACTTATTTGACATCTATATCGTTCAAAGTAGAGTTCGTTGGGTAGATTTAGTTCTGTCAGGTTAAAGTTGGGTCAGGATTATGTTGGGTCAGGTTAAAGTCGTGCCAGGTTAAACTTAAGTCAGGTTTAAGTTGGTTTCAGGTTAAAGTTCGGTCATGTTATAGTTGGATCATGTTGAAGTTGTGTCAGATTAAAGTTTTGTCTGGTTTTTGTCTGGTAAAAGTAGGGTCAGGTTAAATTTTGGCTTTATTAAATTTAGGTCTGATTAAAGTTGGGCAGGTTTATATTGTTTCATGTTAAAGTTATGTCAAGTTAAAGTTGCATCAGTTTGAAGTTGGGTCAGGTTAAAATTGGGTTTTTTAAAATTTGGGGTAGGTATAAGTTGGGGAAGATTAAAGATGGGTCAGGTTGAAGATTGGTCTGGTTAAAGTTATATCTGGTTAAGTTTGGTCATATTGATGGGTAGAGTTTTAGTTCTTTCAAGTAGAATTATTTTTGTGAAAATGAACCTGATGGCGCCCGCCGAAGGCGGGCTTAATGTCTAGTATACTGTATAATCAAAACTTTGAATTTTTTTGTAGCTTTCAGTGAACTCTAACACTAAATTTCATTAAAGATAAAATAGTATATTTAAATAAAGTAGGAGAACAGGAAAAAATGAAATGATTCTTTTAAATATGAGATATTGTTGAATATTTTAAACAATCCAAATTAAATCATTTTTGTTCATATAACATGCGCAACAACAATACATTTTAATTTCTATTCTTATTCAAATAAAAGCAGATAAGTGATGAAAAGTCAAACAAAATGACTGATTTATTTAATTGTTGCTTTTTCAGTTTGACTTTTTCCGGGTTCTAAAAATGGTATTGTTAACCACATAAAGCGTATCATTGTTTTAGAATTTTTCCATATAATAAAATATGATTTGCTATGCGTTTCTAAACACGCGACTCATATACAGAAAACATGAAAAACAATTACAATGCTTGTTTGGTGAAATTTGAATAATGTTTGCGGTCAAATGGTCGAACACCTATTTTAGTTGTGATCATGAATAACTATACTTATTCAATTGAGTGTAATAAAATTTTACTGCCAATTGTTTTTTGGGGACGAATTCGATTAAGAATTATAAACAAAATGAAATTAAAGCAGTTTGTAGACACGAGTGTTTGAACCAAAATTGATGTCAATTGTGAGAGTATTTAAACCACTGACAAACCATTAAATAACATAAATAGAAGCGAATTACGAATTCGTTTGAATTTTTCCGTTCACATTCATTCTGTTTCAAAAATTTAGGATCGTTAGTATTTAGCTAAATTATTAATTCACAATTTCGTGGAAAAATTTTATTACTGATTGATTGAAAAGTTAATAAAGTTTAAAACGAACAAATGCAACGCTGCCTAATAAGTAAGTCTGACCAGATTATGGCAATTCACTAAAGTTTACAGTTATATTTTTTAGTTTTAAATATAAATTATTCAGTTTTAGCGGTCGCCACGATTGGGTCTGCGAGTGAAGTTTTAAGCAATAGAACTGCCATAGCTTTCGATCAAATTGTAACCGATGTTATCATTTCTAATCTGAAATCTCTAATGAACTCGACATTTAAAGTCGAACAGTTTAATTTAACGGCTCAAAGTCAGTCTAATTTTCCAGACGTGGATAGAAATGCGGTAAAATCACTTTTACATAAAATTTTGTTTATTGAATTAAACTCGATCTAAAATTTCCCCTCATAAGACTGAGGTAATACAATCGAGAGGATTCATAGCAGAAACGCATACAGTAACCACCGAAGATGGATATATTTTAACAGTATTTCGAATCGTTAATCCCGATAAAAATAAAGCCAGAAATGCCAAACCAGTGCTTCTCCAACACGGACTGTTCGGCAATTCCGACCAATTTATTATCGACGCTAAAGGAGCTCTTGTAGATGGAACTTACACAGAGGATAATTTGATCAACGATTGTTTGTCAAATAAATCTGTTGGCCGAACATTGGGGTTTGTGCTCTGCGATTGCGGTTATGACGTTTGGCTGGGAAACACTAGGGGTAATCGGTATTCAACCGCACACCGAACATTAAATCCATTCAAAGGTTTCATTAATTTACGCGCAAACAATGTTTTTAATTGTTGATTTTAACTAAATAATTTGAATTTTTTGGATAGACTTACAATATTGGTCTTTTAACATTGACCATCTATCGAGTTACGACGCCAAAGCAATGATTGATTATATTTTGTACACCACTAAACATAGTAAATTATTTTTGAATCCCATTTTTTAGTTATATATTTCTACAAATAGACTCTTTTTATTGAAACTAGAAACAATGGGATATATCGGTCACTCACTGGGCACAACAATGATATTCCAGTTACTATCATCGCAACCAGAATATTCAAACGTAATCAAACCTTATATAGCATTAGCACCAGTGGCTTACCTGAGCAGAACGAGAGCCACTCTCATTAGCGCGGCCGCAATATTGGAGCAATTAGTACCGAGTATATGGTAACATTTTTTTAAAATTTTTATTTTCTAAATTAAAATTAAATTATTATCGAATTCAAATAAATACGCAGCTCAGTGTCGATTCCATTATTCAAATTCGGTCAGGACAATGTCCAGTATTTCGCTAAAGCGATCTGCGGTAACCCTTCAACAATTAATTTGTGCGTCGATCTTATCTTTTTGTTTGTTGGCGTTGATCATAAAAATCTAGACCTGGTTAGTTTATTTTGTGTATTTTTGCATAACAAATAATATTCAATATGTTTTATTTTCTTGAATAGTAATACTATTGTGTAATACCTAAAATAATTTTCTATAATATAATTGGCGTTTGTTTAGAAGATTCAGACAATTTAATTCATATTCGTAAAATTATTTTAAAAATAGGCTAAGTTGGCTAAGTGAGCTAAATTTACTTAAGTTTTTTTACTAATGCCTAACTCGTAGACTAAGCAAATCAATTAATAAAATTTAAAATTAACTCTACTTTAAGCTCACTTTAATTTTTGTATTATTGTTGCGGTATTATTTACCGTAAATATCAAACGAAAAATTAATAATTCTAATTACTATTAAAGTATTAAATTTAACCTTAACATAATTTTTAAAACGCAAAATTCAACTTTAATTGGTCTGGTAGAGTCGAATGCCCGCTTTTTTCGCACCATTTCCAGACGCCACATCGTCGTGGGTGGTGTGCCAATTGGCACGTCGTATTAACAGAAAAAGCTTTGCGTATTTCGACTATGGACAGAATAGAAACAAGAAAATATACGGACAAACAAAACCTCCGCGCTATTATCTATCGAATATTAATTCCACGGACATGTATCTAATGTCTGGTGTGAATGATTATTTGGCAGATCCGGGCGATGTGGCGCAATTGAGAAGTCAGCTAACCGGTAACAAAATCAATGTGACACTTAGTAAAACACGTAATTAACTGATTGGTTAAATTCAAATTATATGCAGTTAAACATCGATCGATAGTAATGAAGAATCCGGATTTTAATCACATCGACTTTGTGTTTGGAAAATCAACGGGAAGATCGGTGAACGCGCCGTGTCTTAAGATATTAAGGAAATACTACAATTAAATCGTGTATATTTTTGCATTTTTGCTAAAAAATAATAAATTTTTAAAAAAACCAATATAATAAAGTAGATATAATGAAATTTTGTAACTGATAAAACAATCATAAAAATTTATATGCAGTATGTATAAATAGAATGTTTTATAATTAAGAAATGAGTTATATAGAGTAAAAATTAATATTACCATAAAGCTAAAAAATTAATAATTTATCGGCTTCGCATGCCAAACAGCGTTTTATGGTTTTACTGTATAAGGTAGAGGTTGAAAACGGGGTGGAGTGGTAACAAAGCAAAAACTTGTTGGATGGGAGGGTATGGGATCAATATACAAACTAACGGTATGGGATGGATTACCGCAAATTCTCGCTTATCTCTTTTTTCCACAATATTAAATCCCTAATTAATATAATATGTGAAACCTATTTATTAATTTAAGACTACGAACACCTGAACGGACGAACGGACGTATACATTGTCGAATCCATAAGCTTGACTTTGTCTATTCAATGTGAGCTAAAAACGATATCAACTTTGAAACAAGCGGTTTATTGAAAAAAATTTGTTAAAAATATTAGTGTCACAAATGTAAGTTTAATTTTCGTAATCAAGTGTACATTAAAATTTTAAATTTACGGTAACATTATTTACGAGTTTTGCGAAATAAAAAATTCCAGATATTATTATCTTTTACAGAAGAAAAAAATCGATAGCAAATTAAAATGTTTGTTATATATGAATAATGTGGCTTAACTCGAAATATAGCAAAGCTTATAGAGTCGAGGTTTTATCTGTTCATCTATTTGTCTGTTTTCAAACATAATCGCGTTCCATTAAACTTGATTGGATGCAACTTTACTTAAGCGTGCGTATTTTTGGAAAAACATTTATAAAATATAAAATTTTCGTTTTTTAATTTAATTTCGCATTTGTTAGATTTATAAAATTGGTATATTTTTCCAATAATACGTACCCTAAACTGGAACCCAAGTGATTTAACTAAATTCGGCGTACATATGAAAAAATACAGACAAATAGATGGACAGACAGAATGTCGAATCGATAAACTTGATTGTTTGCCAAACTTTCCCTAAGCAACAATATTCATAACAAGGTTTAACAATGTAGTGTTAGCGCCAAATCCAATTAAACTTTAAAAAGCAAAAAACTAAAATTAAAATTATAAAATTACAATATTAGAGCGAAAAAAGATACAATTTAGGAATTTTGTTTCGAATAAGTATACAGTAATAACAAATATTGAATAATGTCTAACTTGTTTCAGTTATATATACTGTATGTAATTACATATAATATGATGAAAAATTCAAATAATCACACGATAATTATAATGAAGTTATGCACATGTTTTGTTTCGCATAAAACGTTTGAGCAAAAAAAAGAGAAGAAAACTTTTCGAGAAATAAATAATAATATTAACGACAATTTGCATCCTTTCAATGCTTACAATAAAATAAAATGGTGAATCATTTTTTAAAAATAAGAAAAATATAAATATTAATCACAACAAAAACCTTTGAGCATAAAAAAATAGGAGATTATACAAAAGACATGTGAGAAATAAAATCAATAAACAAAATATCATTTGTACATTAGCGAAAAATAAGCGATAAAAGACGCAAAGTAAATCTGGTCACATTTTTTATCGAAAAATTTTAAAACTTTAAATTTTTTTGTTACTGGAATTATAGAATTTTGGCAAATTATTGTCTATAGTTGTATACGATATTATAATAGAAAAAAATTATAATAAAAGTAATAAAAATAGGATGTAAATTATCATTAAAAATAGGAGGTTATCAATAATTATGGCAAACCCTAAAACCCGAGAATTCATTTATATTTAATATATTATGTTTCATGATAACACACAGCAACATTAAAATCAAAAATATCCCCAAAAAACTCCATATAATAATTAAACAAACACAACAAAAATACATAAAACAAATGGGAAATGTGACTGCAATTTATTGGTTTACACATACAAAAAAAAAATCTAAATGCTTGAACACCCGAATGATAAGAACATTGACGGAGTTTTCATAGCTGGGTCTAACTCCGGGTTCATTTTCGAGCCTTCTGGTTGTCCCTAATTAATACTGTTTTAATGTAAAGTGTTTTCTTCTTAAATAAATAAACAAAAAAAAATTATGCGTTAAATTTACGACACTATTACAACATTTATTAGTTATATATTGAGTAATAATAACTAATAATATATGTTTAAAGCTTTTACCGGTTTTATATTAACTCTTTTTAAAAATTTAATTCTATTTTATACATATTTGAGTATTTTGGTATCCGACTGGAAATATTTGTTTGTTAGTCGATTAAAGTAGTTGTTTAAAATGATTAAATAACAATATGAACGATATATCTATTATGCAAGTGTGAAAAGTTTTGTATCGAATAAATATATTATGAAGTTTATATATGTGTTTGTGTAATGGATAGGGCGTTGAAAATCGTTAATTAACCAATTCAATAAAATGTTATCATTTTCATTTAAAAACACGTTCATATTAAATGTAGAACCAAAATAATTGAAATTAAAGTAAACGAATTAAAACGATTTTAAAAATAACAAAAGAATTTAAAAATATCAAACGATTTTGTATCATTTGTATGAAACGATTTTCAACGTCACGCCCTAGTAATGGGTTTTAATATGATTCATTACAAAGCGAATATAAGAGAGCGAAAGACAATTGTTATTATGCAATGTAATTAGTGTTCATAATAATAATTACGATAATAATAGCAAATATTTATAAAATATTCAAAGCAGTAATAAATTTTACGTTTCACATGGAATTTTGATATTTGGAATTTTTAAAAATTATTTTATTAAAACATTTTTTTTTGCAAAAAAACGTGCATTAAATCCGAAAAAAATGAAATAAAATTTGTTTTCTTTTGAGGTCAGTATATAATGTACAGAAAAAGCGGATGATTCTTATTAAATTATATGTTTAGATATGTTTTTTGTGTAATTTCCAAAACAAACTCGATTAAAATTTCGCCATTAATAGGGCTGAGATGTCGTTTTGCAATTACATGACTTTGGCAAACATTAGTTTTTTTATGTAATGGGAGTTTAGATTTTTTGTATACCTATTTAGCATTAAAAAAATGGTAAAGCAATTTTTTTTATTGTCGATTAGCCTTGATTTTAGCAAAGATTTATTCTGTAACAAAGAGAGTGAATTGTATTTCAACTTTTTTATGCTAAAAAACGGCAACAAATACTATGAAAGTATGCACTTATTGTTGAACAAAGAATTCTGGGATTCTATTAGTATTTTGTCATCATATAATTATAGAGTTTGTTTGTGTGTGATATATAATTTGTTAAATCATTGATGAGTGGAATTACTATTGAAATAAATAATTTAAAATGTAATTAAACAAATGGGTTTTTGTTTAGGATATGAAAATTCAATGATTTGCAACAAAAAGCATATCAAATAAAAAAAATGTGTATAAGTTAAACTTGTCTAACGTTAAATTAAAATTTTTCGATTTAGCTCGCTCTTTGGTGCACGTTTCTACACCTCAAATATTGTGGAAATAGTTATTACCAAAATCAGGATAATATTATATTATTAGCGAAAGAGGTGAGCATAAAAGTATGGATTAAAAAATAGTTTGTCACTGCTTCTATTTGCCGCCAGCATCGCAACGTTCATGTACTCCATAGCTGTGCTTACAGTACAACGTCTACTAAGCATACCTCGAGATAAGCTTCTTCTACTATTCTTTAGCTATCAGTACATAAACTTAAAACAAAGCAAAACAATAGTCAAATCGTAATGAGAGTTATGAATGATTTTTTATCGAAATAATTATCGACTGTAATAAAACAAAAACATTTGTTCACAAAAAAGGTAAACAAAAAAATTGTTTCTCAATAAAGGATCAAAAATAAAAAGCACACTAGGATTCAGTTGACTATCAAGAAAAATTATTATTGTAAACACTTTTCTTGATATTTACTCGTTTATACGAATATCAAAGGGTAATAAAACACTCACTACATGTTTAAAATCACAAAAAAGCATCAAAAGAAAATTGTGCTAAAACTTGTGTTTCGCATTTTCCTACGAAATATAAATATTTACAAACAAATGAGATTCCAAATCCTCCAGAATTTTCTCTTTGAATCTTGTGGTTCAAAGGGTGTTAAAAGAGTGCGAGAGTGAGAGATACGAGAGACGCGAGAAAGCAAATGAATTATGATTTTATACATAATGGCGATGATTGATGATTCACAAGCAAATACTCCATATTTCGAAAGAGTTTTTGAGATGCGGTAATATAGCGATTAAGAGAAAATTGTTAAAGAATGACGACACCATTTGATAACATTTTTGTTGTTGTTGTTGTTGGTTGTGTAATATATCAAACAAAAAAAACTAAAATGCAGAGAGTATTCGTTTATCACTTTTGATGACACGATCTTTTGTTAATTTTGTACTTTTATTGTTTTTTCAATATGATTTTTTTTGTTGTTTGTCTCGTTTTTTTTAAAGGTGGTTGAGAGATGCGAAACAGATAATGGCAAACACAGCAAATACAAAATACTTTCGAAATAATAAATTCCAAAATTGCCACACAATATATATCGCCGAACAAATGGAAACCAAAAAAATGATCAGTTTAATAAAAAAAACATTTGAATATAAATGTTGCGCTTCTATCGTCGATGACGGTTCTCAAGCACTTCTTGTGATGATTTCTTGCGATGACGTTAAATATACATATAAAAAGATAGTTGTTTGAGACATCTATTGTTTTCACATTCTGTACGTAATCTATTATTTATGAATGTGTTCTGTTTGTATGCGTAGAGTTGTTATGAGTGAATCAATTGCGCGTAAAATGTATAAAATTTTCCAAAATACGAAAGTCGTGTTCAAAATTCGATCAATGAGTGGTATGTGAAGAGACAAAACTAGCATTTTCTTCAAATAATTAACATTTTCTTAATATTATAAATTTTTTTGGTGATCAGTAAAAATTACTTTAAATTGTTGTATTCTTCTTTGTTAGCGGTCGCGTTCAACACAAAATTACAAATACAATGACTAGGAAAACCTAATTTCAATTGGCTATTCTATAAGCAAATTAAAAGGTAAAGTCGCCTTTGGATCGCTTTGGTCTTGCGAATTGTCTAAGTTTTTCGCCCATAATTTACATGTGATACCGATGGCGATCGATGTTTTCGGTGATTTAAATTTAACGGCTACGAGTGGAGGCATGTAATTGGGTTGACCCGTGTATGGGAAGTATGTCGACGGAAAGCCCTGCATCGGCGTGTAGTCTAGTTGTCCCATACTTTCTTCGTCAACTGGAGTGTTCCCTTTTAAATAGAAGCGAATTTGAGATTTTAATTCTTTTTAAAGCATACTAATATTCAGTCTATTAAGCAATAAAAATAGCGAACAGCATGGGGTTTGAAATTAATCGTTTGTTTACCACACTTTGAATTGACACACACGCACACATAGAACAGACAAAAAACAGTTGGTATACTTTACCCATTCATGTGAAATATAAGTTCCGGTATAAATTATGTGTAGAAACAATTTCGTATAAGCTCACAAACATATTAGCTTTTAGCTTAAAATTTTCCATAATGGTAACCAATTAAAATTAATTGAAATTAATGAAACAGTACTTTAGATATAACTACTTGAAAGCCATTAAACAGTATTTTTTTTAAATACTAATTATCATAAGGGCTCGGAAAGGAAACCGAAGTTTAAACCTATAAAACTTCATGGGCTAAAACAAAATTTTCCGAGCCTTAGTTATCATAGATTTAAATGAAACGTAATAAAAATGGACAAACCTGTGCATTCGAGATACACAGACGGTATACGTTGCGTTACATACATTCCTTTCGGTAACTCATCGTTAGAATCGAAGTCAGCAGCGGTGTAAGGCTCGGGAACCCAATCAGTGATGTTATTGAACTGTATAAAAATACAAGGCGTTCCAGCGTCGTAACCAAAGTTGTCTTTCAGACAATCGGCATCAATATTTCGAATATTAAACAGGCAAACAGTGTTTGGCGGCGGAGTAGTGTTGGGACTGCATGTGGTAGCGTTTCGCGACACTAGTGGGTCGTAATTTGACACCAGCTCTTGCAACTGTTCCACTAAGTCGGGCCACACTTTTCCCTCGAATGGTAGGTTTCCGTGACGGAACGTTATCAGGTTTTGTGGTCCATTTGGCTTTGGTATGATGCGAATGTATCGCCAAGTTTTATCTTCTTCCCACTGAGAGACAAACGCGACAAAAAATATTTTTTTAAATAAATATATTCCTTATAACTAATTAAAATTAAATAATTTCTTAAATTACTGTAATATTATATTAATGCAATTAAATTCTTTTTATCCGGTTTGGTATACTAATGGCTAAAAGTTTTGATAAAATTATTGCATTTATTAAAAGATAATTAAACAAAAATCATTTTAAACGTTAATTAAACGTGTAGTCCTAATAAAGTCTATAACCTATTTTTTACGATTAAGGCAAAAAAATTTAATTGAAATACCAAATGGACAGTATTGGTGCGAATAGTAATCATTAGTTAAATTAATTATATACCATAAAAGCATTAGTTTAAACAATATTAGTACACAGAGCGGCGAAGTATTAAGATATGCGTTTTGTTAAAGCCCAATAAAAATAATGTTTGCTTCGTTAGTGATTATAGTTCCTTAATGGTTAATAATAACGAAAAAGAGTTAAGTACTGTAGAGATAAAAAGTGATAGAAAAGCGCACATTATTTCTAAAGGATTCAAAGCGATTGATCTAAACCTCTTCGTCGCTCACTCTTACTCCATCACTGGTGAGAATGACGACAATGGCCACAATGAGCAGCAACAGCACGAGCAGAACAGCGCCGGCGATCGCAACGATTAGCTTCGCTTTCGGATAATTTAGTAACTTATTAGTGGTGTTATCATCCTTTTCGCCGCCTTTTTCGCCGTCAATCGATGCCATTATAGCCTTTTCATTATCCTTCGTCTCGCAAATATCGCCGCCAGTAGTCTCGACAGCGCTCTCATTAGGCTTTAGAGGCGCGTCTTCTCCCGGATCTTCATCCTTCTTATCCAACTAAAAATATAGCGTTAAATAAATCAATAGACAAGCAAACATATGAACACAGACACCGATAATAGATTATATAAAAAGAATAAATACTTCGTTGAGTTGATAGCTCTCCGTATTCTTATCGTCTTCAGTCATAGTGTCGTCGCTCGATATCCCAAAGTTATTAGAGTGTTAAATGCGTTCCAAACTGTTTTGTCGCGCAAAAACTTCCCAACGATATTCGTTTTCAATTAATTTTCGCTTTTTCGCACACAACTAATATAGACTTTCTTTTCTATATGAATAACTTTTAACGATTTTCTGTTTTGGGTTATGTTTTCGCGCACCAATCGCTTCGACTATGTTTACATTTCACCTTTTAATATATCAATGAGTAAATTGTTAAATCAATAATTTATGGCAACCAATAAATTGATGGTAATTTTTTTGTTTGAAAGTTTTTTACTCATTAAAAATGAATTAACCCAATTTTGTTAACTTAAAAATTTCGGTTTGTATAGTATTTGTTATGAATATATTCCACTAAATGTTAAAAAACAAAAACCTAAACACGAATTATCGCCAAAAATATATTCAAACATAACATTATAGTTATAAAATATATTAAATCAAATGCTAAACAAAAATAAACGCAGTTTTGAATGTTTCAAAACGGATAATACGTAAAACATTTAAACGTAACATTTATTATCGCACATAAAACTAAATATACTAATAATAACGAAATGAACGCAATTAACACTTACTGTTTACGAATGCATTACGAATATATGAGATGTGATGGAGATTTACAGATAGAGAGGCAGAGAGAGTGAGAGTGAGTGAAACACAACGAACCAAAACTGCACACAACACACATACATACACACACACTGTTATTAAATATGAAGCGCAGTGCGAAATTGAAATAATACAAACGTAAATAATAAATGAATGCTATACAGTAGAGTATGCTGTGTAGAGCTATAGCTGGTGCAGGATATCATCCAATTATTGTCAGTGACATTTGTGTTTGTGTGCAAATGGTCGCCAAAACAGACGCCAAACCGATGGTTGACGCGCACGCGCACAGCGCACGTTTAGCGAACCTATTTTTTAAAGTAGCGGTTAAATTGCCAGTAATATAATCAAAATTTGTAGCTTTCTTTCCACCGCTGCTCTGCTGAATAAAAAACATCCTGTGTGTGTGTGTAAGTCTGTGCGTGAACTACGGTTTAATATATGCTTATTGTGATGGCGTATACGATTGCAATGCCGATATGCCTTCTTATTGTATTTGACGTCTGCAGCTGCACTTAAAAACCGTACAGCACTTTAACGTTTATAGAGCATAAAAGGATGTATATATCTATGCATTTATTTTTATCTTCAATGCTAACGATTAAACCGTTTTGCTTTCTTTCCCTCTCTCGTCGACTCTGTCTCGCATACATTAGGATTACATGGGCATATTATCGCATATCCGCATATATGAAGTGCAAATAGAGTGCAAACTAGAACTTTTTTTGTTGTTGACGCTCTAAAGCTTAAATCTCGGCTAAATTCCTGAATTTTATTTCGCGATAAACATTTCTGGGAACACTTTTGAAATTTCTTTGAAATTCTTTTCGCAAAGAAATAGGCAAAAATCGCGAACTAAGTTTTTTTATAAGTTGTTTTTGTTGCGAAGTTTTGCGCATTCCATATCAAAACTATTTACTAAACTCTAAACTATGAATTTTTTCACTGGAAAATTGAATCTAAAATTTCTTTATGTGTACTCAAAATCAGTTTACTGCGAAAAGTGAGCGTTGGATTTTCAATGTCTATCCGTCCGTCCAATAGGACACATTTATCATAATTAAAGGAATTTAAGTTTTTATTAATAAATGGGGCTTAGAACGTTACAAGGCTTTATATGGTCAAAAATAACTTGATATGAGGTTTGTTTTCAAAAAAAAAATCCTAGGCGAAAACAAAAGAAATTAAAAGTATTGTTTGATTAAGAAGGAAAATACCAAAAAGAATGTAACAATGAAATTAAAATTTTAAAGGTTTATATAAATAACGTATTGCGCATAATTTAGATTAAACTATGGAATTAAATTAATATTAGATATAAAGTGAGCTCATTCTTAATGTTCGTTAATGTTTTATGTTAAAAATGAATTTTTTTGTTGAAACCAAAATACATACAAACCAAGATACGACTTCAAAAATACTGTTTTTTTAAATACATATATCAATTGCGAAAATAACTGTTCACACATCACGATTTTATGCCAGGATTTTGAATTGTCTGCATTTTTAGTCAAAAGAATGATCTAACGATTGCGTTTGTCATTTTTTAAAATGTTTTACTTTGAACGCTTCAACAAAAATTGGATCTGATAGACACAATCTAATGCGCGTAATCTATTACAGTAATAATGTCAATCGTTTAGATCATATTAAATTTAATTGAGCAGACAGTATGAGTTAAATGTTTGTATATTTTTCTAACGCTAAATTCTTTTATAAATATTTGTGTGATGCTGACGAGAGGGGTAATTGTTTAGTCTGGATATCTCGGAATCTCTAATGATTCAAAAATTTAAATTTTACATAGCTATAACCAGGCATCGCGTATTTTGGAATTGAAAATTGCTCGATTTGAGAATAAAAATATCAATTTTTGGTTGTTACAAATTTCTTTTGAAATTAAATTCAAAAATACAATTTAATTATAAAAACTATAACTAATGATGGCAGAAAGCTCAATTTTCCCGAGCTTGAACATGAACAGGCAGATCCAGAGCTCAAAACTGGGAAAAATTGAGCTGAGCTTCAAAATTAAAATGTTCTCCATAGCTTGAGCTTACTAATTTATGAATTGGCTTGAGCTTAACTGTGAGCTTATATCTTACAAAAAAATTTGAGTTTCACTATTAATATGAGTTTTATATTTGTATATTTAAATATTCCAATTTTTAAGTCATGACTACTAGTAAAATATGGCTTAAATTAACTCAAGAGCTGGCAATTAAGATTATGTTTAGTATTTTTCAAAAGAAAAAAATATTTTATTGATGTATGGTAAATGCTTATTATGTATATAAATGCTTATATAAAATTTGAAACATTTTATGGTAAGTTTGTTTTTATCAAGCTCAACACAAGCTCAATAAGCTAGTTGAATTAAGCTTAAGCTTTACCTTATATATTTAAGCTCAAAAGATGCAGAGCTTCCTGCTTTAGGATTACACTAAATCTCTTAATTGAGCTTTATCTTGAGCTTGAACTGGCTTAAGCTAGGTTGCCTGAGCTTGAGCTTTCTGTCATCATTAAACATTATAAAGCGCTCATATTTTTGTGATTCATACGCTTGATTCAAATATTTTTAAGTGAATAGATTTAGTATAGATAATTATAAATAATTGCATTCACCTTTACACCCAAAGAACTTATTTTATTATTGCCCACATGGGCTTAATTAATTAAATTGTTGTTTAAAAAATGAAGATTAAAACCGAATTTATTTATTAATAAAAAACATGCACATCATGTTTAAGTTTGAGTGCGTGGCAGTAGTACATCAGTAACTGTTATATTTTGGGCCCGAGTCAGGGATCAGAGCCAAACATCAGTTGGTCTGTCTATCTGTCTGCCGCCACACACCACACGCCATAGTTTGTCTGTCTATCTGTCTGCCGCCACACACCACACGCCATAGTTTGTCTGTCTATCCGCCGCAACAAAGCTGCACATCAGTTGGTCTATTTATCTTTCTGCGGCCATACACGGCAAGCCATAGTTGGCTTGTCTGTCTGTCCGCCGCACCATCGCTTATACGCGAAATTATTAACTGGAACGAACTTCGAAACACCACTGAAGTATGTTAATTCGCCGAAGGAACCAGAGCTTTAGAGATAAATGCGTTATTTCTACGAATTAGAAACAAGATAATGCAAAATTTAGCAACGAATTTACGTTTAAACGCCGCAACGATTTAAGAATTTTATTACATCGATACTACAGAGGAATAGCTCATCTTTTACAGCTATTTATAACGAATTAATAATATACGAGAACGAAATGAGATGATGACTCATATTCTCGGTTATATCAACGAATACTATCTGGGCCAGAATGATTATAAGATTAGATGGCTTTCCCTCCGATTCGTGTCAAAACTTATGTTTTATTTCCTGGTTTTCCAGAGAATTCATTCGGCAGAAAACGATATTTATTTGGGAATGACTTGTGCGCGAAAAGTTATTTCATTTATTGAGAAATTCGAAAACAGTGACCACTTTGGTCAAAACAAACGAAATCTGACGAAAATCATTCTCGAAACGCGTAAAGAATTGCAGAAAATAATTGACGATTACGTTCTCAACTCCTTTTCGCAAAATTATCTGGACGTCAAACAAGTATTTTTCCGACAACTATTGCGATTTTATCGCGTGACGTTTACTCCGCAAATCTTTCAAGAAGATCTCGACCAAAGACATGCAAAGATGAAAGAAGTAGCTCTAAATTATAAGTGATTTGTTTTAGTAACAATTCATTTACATTTTTCTTTATTTTTATATATTTTGAGGAAATATTTTGTATTTCTTAATCAATTTTGTTTATTTTGTAATTTCATCACAAACCTCCTCATTTTTTGTGTGACTTCGTCTGGGAGGGATAAGTGATATGGGCAAAGGCCAAATAGCAAAGATAAATTTTATAAAAATATCAAAAACTTTATAAAACTTTTATATGTATTTTACTTATCAGTCTAAATTAAAAAAATGTGATTAACATGTGTATTAAAAGTTTAACTTAAAATACATATAAAAGTTTTATAAAGTTTTTGATATTTTATAAATATTAACTTTTCTTTTGTATTTGGGCGAAGATAAACATAAGCGCGTTGTATGGAAGAGCTGCGGCACAAAAGAAATGCCATAAACGCAAAGCTGCGAAATTTTAACCACTGATAAGAGGCTTCTCGAACCTCGAACTTCACGGACCTGTAACTCCAGACGTAACCATCACGAGAGGCACGCGTTTCGCGAGCGGTGCCGTCGCATTCATTAGCAAATTCTTTAATCTTTTTTACGCCATCACGTAATTCACTGTCGAAGTATCCGTTCGATGCTGTAATCAAAATCTGAAATAATATGTCTAAATGTATGTCGTTATAACGATAAATGTTCGCCATATGGATGATAATTATGATGGGGTTGTAAGGAACTCCTTCCATACCATACATATGATACCATTGTTTTTACGGGTATCTATTCTCGATGTCGTCTGTTATCGTTTTTTTGCAAATTGACTAGAATTGCCGACAACTCTTGTTCGACGCTTTGTGAGTCAATGCGTGGAGATATTCGACGCCATATTCAATAATTTGGTCTTTATTTACACGATCGGCGAACTCACCGTAACTTTTCTTGGTTGTCTCCAAATCATGTTTGTGATTATAGTACGTAATTTGCTGATAATTCGTTAACAACACCTGATGAGTCCAACACGAGACTTAATCGCCATAATAAAAACGGTCATTCATTGCGATGTTTGTTATAAACACCTACCATAATAAATGATAATAAATTGATAATGTTCTTATGATATGTGTATAATAAGTGTAAAGAAAAAGCAATACCATGTGTTTAATATTATATGATATTACTGATTATGTAAAGAATATTAGTGATGCCCAAAATTAGAGTTAAAAATCTATCCGGAAATCAGAACTTTTATAATAATTACTTAACTAATTCTAAAATCTGTTTTAAATCTATTAAAGTTAGAACTAAAATCTATAAATTAAAAAACGATATGTTGAGCTGATTTCAAACAATTAAAATGAATTCTAGGTGTAAACTTTTTTTAATCGATATAATAGACAAATTTGCTCTGCAATGACTTTTACAAAATTAATGAGAACTAGTTGGCAACTTTCATGTGTCCGCTGGCCATCAGACACAAGAGTTATTCAACTAATGTACAAAAATAATGGATATTCGTAACTCTAACATATCTCGCTATAAATGTGTTATATGTTTAACGTTAGTTATGTTTTTTATTTGTTTTTTGGTTTTATAAATATTAATTGTGTTAGGTTTTCAATATTTTTATGTTTTTTGTTTATTTTATAAAAAAGCTAATGTGTAATTTATTACATATTATAATCTTTATGCCAATGAGGTCTTCTGACCTTTCTTGTGCGAGTTTTAATTGTAACTCTAGGTTTTCTGCGTTCAGAACTAGAACTTGAATTTAATCCATTCACTGATGTTTGTGTTTGTGAAAAATTATTTAACTTTGACTTTCCATTTCTATAACTATAACGTACGGTTCTTCGAATATTTCCCTTTATTTTTTGGGTGTATTCACTAATATTGTTTTATCAGTAATCCAAAAAATGTCTAAGACTTTAAAACTAGGGTTTCTCAAATGTATATTTCTTCGCTCAACCCGTTTCTTCTCAGCGCTGTATATACGTTCACGTGCCTCTTGTCTCGCGAAATCCAGAGAGCACTGTGAAGTGTAAAACTGTAAAATTTTTTACGTGAGCTCTGATATTGCAAAGTTTCGATGGAAAATAATAGCGTTTAGCTATTTCTTGCTCTAATAACTACGAATGGTTTTACTAAAACACGATCTACAAAGGATCTTATTACGGATTCTAATACTTCCACAACGAATTACCCACTTCCTAATTCGATTGTATGTAAAGCCTCAACGTGAATAAGAGTGCAACGTTCGAAGGAATCACTTCCGGATTCTACTTATTCAAATTCTTCTACTTTACAATACTCGGAACATCGATCTAAGGATAGTGTTATTACATTACTTGGTATCGATCCTTCAGCTGATATAGCTATTTTTCTGGATCCAACTCAGAATTCTAATTTTTTTACTACTACTTCAATAGGGGTGACGTGATCAAGCAATAATGATGACCAATTAAGTTCAATGGGAAGTCCATCATTTTCGATGTCCATTATTTGCTGTTCGTAATTACGTTAAACCAAAACTTCTGGTCTCTGGTTCGTTCAATGCTTTCGTCACAATCAACAAAAATACTTAAGGTTCGCGATTAACAAAAGCCATCTCGTTGTTGGATTGTAGCATTCGTTAAAAGTTTGGACTCGACAACCAATGCAAAGAAGTTTAGTACAGGTTTTACAAATTCGTTCCCATTTAAAATTTC
Organism: Phthiracarus laevigatus; assembly: GCA_034700185.1. Classification (NCBI taxonomy): domain Eukaryota; kingdom Metazoa; phylum Arthropoda; class Arachnida; order Sarcoptiformes; family Phthiracaridae; genus Phthiracarus; species Phthiracarus laevigatus. The sequence goes on from JAQIXJ010001355.1 coordinate 18,848, forward strand.
TTTAGTCCCAATACCGAAGTTAAACAAAGCTGAGTTGGAATACATAATTAATTTACGAAATGGTTTATTTAATACTAATGTTTCAGTTCCCATTGCTACATGTGGCAGCCAGTTATTATATGTGAACAATCTAATTCAAAAAAGACTGCCACAATTCAAGTTTCCCTTTGTTAACATGAACACAGATTACACGAGTTGGCGTTTGTTAACAAACCACAACGGAGATTTTCTTATTCGTTATCCACTTCGAAACTTACACTATTTACAGAAGTATCAAAGGGAATTAAAACGATTCAAATCCCGTGTCTCGCGCTCCGATTTTAATGCTGCGTTGGAGCAAGTAATGTATACAAGTATTTCTAAAACTCACGATTCTACTTCTAATGCAAGTTCATGTAGACGCATTTATGTACAGATTCTGGTTGTTGGGTTCCGGTTTGAATACGCGAATTTCCTCAATTTCATACCAATTACTACGTTCAAAATGTCTTCTAAATATCGCCACCACTTCTTCAAATTTCTTTGTAGTTGGATCTGCTGGTAAAGTCAAATTTACAAATAACTCGAATATTTCTGTCTATCTGTCTTCCGCAACAATGACGCACATCAGTCGGTCTATCTATCTTTCTGCCGCCAAACACCACAAGCCATAGTTGGTCTGTTTGTCTGTCTGTCCGTTGCATCAAAACCGCACATCAGTTGGTCTATCTAATTTTCTGCCGCCACACACGACAAGCCATAGTTAGTCTGTCTGTCCGCCGCAACAGAGACACACATCAGTTGGTCTGTCTGTCAGTTCTTTCTACTCGACCGTATTTTTTCTCACGATCAGTAATTCAGCGAGGATTTTACCGCCGTCTGCAGCAATCAATCAACTAAGTAGTACAGTTAAGAATTGTTAATTTTATAGTTTAACAAGTAACCAACAACACCAACATAATCTACCTAAACAGTTTGTTATTAAATAATATTGTTCAAAATAACCAAGGTTACTTTGATTTAGCAGCTGCAGTTGGGTTGCTTTCTTCAACAGTTGTAAAACCTAGGGGTTTTACAGGTAAAAGTGGGGAAAATATTTTAAAATGGATAGGGATACCAGTACTCTGCAACCGTAAATAAATGGACCGATGCCCAAAGGCAAGTCCGTTTGCCTGCTTTTGAAAGTGATACCGCCACTGACTGGTATACTCTATATCTAAACCAACAAGCTCTTTTGTAATCCGATTTTTTATCCCTGATAGGTCCTTTCATATAAACCTTAACATGAAAGGCGTAACGAATCTAGGCGTTAACTTTGACGCTGAAAAATACTCTACAGATTCTATTAATCTTAATCCAGAAATCGAAACCATCGTTATTCCTTAACTTACACACTTTATTTTTGTTAATCATGCATTGTTCTTAGCATAACGATTCTGATTGTTTGTTACTGTTGTTCTATCTAAATATTTACGTAGATATTAAAATTCGCAAAGACTGAGACATAACTGATCTTATAGAAGGAAGAGAGACAAAAGCTTCCAGATGTTATTGAAATTCGCGAGTTTAATAGAAGAGAAACACGTTTTAAAATTGTTACGTCAAATAACAGAGCTTCAAGGCAAACATCATCGCGTTAATCCCACATTTTGCAAAATGGGAAAAAGCGCAGTGTTTTTAACGATGCAACTCAATGTAGCAACTCTTTTTCACTAAACTCTAGACACACGCCTACCGTTAAAAAGAGTGTGCTTTTTCCCATTTTGCAAAAGTGGGATCCCTGTGGTGATGTATGCTTCAAGGCCACCAAATAACATACAAATAGGATACAACCCCATCAGTGATTCGGATGTGAAAATTTTTTTCGTTTTGCATATCCATTCGTGCATACCTAAAGCAAAGAAATAAAACTTTTGCCTTTTTTATTTAAGTTTTGGCTATCTTTATTTTTATTTAGTTCTGCAATGCAAGACATGTGCTAAGGTATTACAATGTTATGATAGACTTTGATTTACATTTGCAATTCACTGTATAACAAATTTTACAACTTTTTTGTTACAAAATTCTAATTTTTAGCACTTATCTATCGCTAACTGGAAATGATTACTATTTTCTTTGAAACTATTTACAGCTAGTTTTAAGTTTCAATAGAATTGATTTTTGACATGTCTTATTTAATAAAGCAATTGAAATATACTACACAAAAACGTTCATTTTATAATAAAGACTAAGTACGGTATTAGTTTTTGCGTTCATTCTCCATGGCTCTAATAAGTTTATGAAATTTAATATTTCTAATTTTTATCTGACTGCCAGAACCAGATATATGGATTTGGGGTTGTCTGTCTGTCAAGAAGTTTACATTACAAAGTTAGATATTATAACCCTTTCCATCTTGTTTTAGATATTAAATCTATCAAAATTTTGTAATTATTAGATTCTGTTAGGATTTAAGTTATTTTAGGCGTTAATTATAGTGT
>JAQIXJ010001356.1:0-21297 GCA_034700185.1 Phthiracarus laevigatus
TACAAAACTAATAAATTCATTAATACTCTCTTTAAAATTATTTTCTAATAAAAATTGGGTTATTCTATGTTAATAAGAGAAAAAATTGAATAAGAATTAAGAATTATAAGTGAAAAATCATTTGATAAATAGCATAAATATTGATTAAGTTAAAATATTGAGTTAACCGGTTAAAGTTAAAGTTAAAGTTAAGAAAGTTTTTAGCAGGTCAAAGTAAAGTCAAAAACTTTTCAGGAGTTAAGGTTAAGAGTTAAGCAAAATTCTTAACTTTTGACTTTTGTGTATCACTAACGGCAACTGAAATACAAGTGATTATTTTAAATACAATTATTAGTAAAGTTTACATTTGCGCATAAAAAACATTAATAGTTTAGATTTTAACATTTTAGTTATCAATTGAAAAACAATATTATTAAAGTTTAGTTCAAAAACATTTATCAATCAACTTTTTAGAGTGTATTCGCGTGACCGGTGATATGGCACAGATAATTATATTGAATAACACTAATTCATGTACTGATAATGATAAAATAATAATAATATGCTAATTTAAATGGATCTTCATTTAAATTCTAAGCACAGCTGTTTTAATGCCTTCAAACACTTCTTCTGCGGTGGGTTTAATAAATTTTGGAGGCAATCGAAAGCCGTAAAGTCCAGTATCTCTTAGTTCAATACCAAACGTAAACTTCACTCCCAGCGCGTCATACACCCAATCAATACTTGTGCCCGAAACGGCATCTATTAATTTAGATATAAATTCCTGGATATTTATAACCACAATAAAATTTAATCTAATAATGATTTAAATCAACTGATGAACCGAATTCTTAATAATTATTGTGAAATTAATCGCTTAATTACTTTATACATATTTATTATCATTCAGCACGCAATTCAATGATAAATTTCTATCAAACGCATCGCATATTTAATAATTAAGCTCACAAATGTTTTTTATTTTCATATTTACTAACTTGAATGCACTCGAAAGTATAATTCAATTGCAGAAAGTGTTGTTTCACTGGAAGGTTAATTAGATTTTTACGAAATTAAATACGTACAGATAATATTGGCCATCGAACCATAGTCATAGATTTTATGGTGAACTTTATACATCGAATCCGTTGCATTTTTCGACACTTTTTCCTTAACAAAAATTATCTCAAAATTATATTATTTCTGGCAATAAATTCGTTGATATGGCTTACCAAGAAATTTTCGTCCTTAGAAGATTGGTTGGATTCTTCGGATGAATAGAACCATAACTGTGAAAAGCTGTGGAGAGCAAAATAAGCGGCGATTTTCTTTCTTCTTTTAAGCAAGAAAGCTCTCAATGAGTTTGTCTCAGGTTCACTAAATGGCGATTCTCCGCAATATATATCACTGCATGGATTTTTTGAGGACCCATTCACACACCATTTGGAATCCCAGCTTAGAATAAATTGTAATATTATAAGCTTATAATTTAATTCGATATGATTAAGAAAGTTTGACAATAGTTAGTAATATAGTATTCTATTAATAATAAATAAAGTTTTAAAATTTGGTAAAATCCGAGTGAGAGAATAATTTGGTATTAATTTGTACGATATAATACAAAATACTTCTGTATTAATGTATTGATCACAAACTTTCATTCAATTTTGTGTCATTTTTCGAATCAAACAGTAAAAGTTATTGCGAAAGCAAAATGGCGTGATTTGATCATCAACTAAGAAAATAATCAAAAATCATAATTATTGATGGATTTTATTAAAAACTGTTTTTGATTGGGCTTTACTTTAAGATTTACTAGAATCTTTTCACATTATAATTCGAATCATAAGACCAATTGTAGATTACATTCGGACTTCGAATAAATCACCGTTACCTTAATATTTTGTATTTTGGGATAAGTTATGGTTATTTAGAAATGAAATAAAACAATAATTTTTAAGATAATTGTTTGCAAAGTAAATGAGTACTTTCTGTTAAGATCGACACCAAAACAATCCGATTTCTTTGTTTTCGATCGTGACTTTCTCCACATTCTATTACTAGTCCAAGTAAATACATATCCGTCCGGATTTAGTAATGGTATAACGATTATCTCATATAAACCCAGCAATGAGTTATCATGAATTAAGTGATTGATAATCCAAAGACAACTAGCGGTCGATACCCACTCACGAGCATGAATACCGCACTCTAATACTATTGTTCTCTTTTTACTATTTTTGCCGAGAATAACAGCCATTATGGGTCGATGTTGGGACGATTGTCCAATAGTGACAACGCTTGCGAAATCGTACTTTTTATCATTCAAAGATTTTAATTCGGATATAATTTTACTGTAACTGTGATATTCGGTGTCATAGTTAAACTTGTTTTTATGTTTTAACTTCTGGGTTCGCTTCCGCATAATATTTTCATTGTGAATTTGTGGATTATTTTCTGTTATTTCAATCTCTTTAGTGTTACTTACACTGTAACTATTATCGGAATTCATACGAAGTATATCCTAAAAAAATTAATTTAAATATACTTTATTTTAAGATTAAAAACAATATAATATGGTAAATGAAAGAAATCAAATACAAAATTAAACAATTCACGACACATTCATACAGAGCTCACTTTTTCATAGGTTAATACATGTCACAAATATATGTTTTTAATCCAAGATGGCAAAATGTCAAATACCTTTATTTATATAAGAAAAAGTTAAAATCCCTTTATTAATATAAGATTACGAACATACAGGCAAACAGACAGACATAGTCAAATCCATAAGCTCAACTTTGTCGATCCAAAGTGAGCTAAAAATCATAGATTTTTGGAATGAAATAATTTTATATAGAAATTAATCAGATAATTAAAATATATGTTTATTCAAAAATTTTCTTTTAGCGTATTTTTGCCAGTTTAGACATAATGTTGAATTTTATATTTCAAATCTAATTGTTTTCGACTGGTACTTGAATTTTGCATGATTACGGAGTTTAATTCTGACCTGAGTTTTGCTGCGTACCATAGCGTTCAATTGCGGCAAACTTTTCGAATTAATACCGTTAATTGAGAGTTTGTGATGATGAGCACCATTGTAATTATAGTTTGCGCTAACAATTTGATTATTTACGTGAATTATTGTTGAAATGTAAACTATTAAAAAACCTAACCAAATAGAATCCATATAAATCGCTTATAATTAACTTTAATTAGCTTTACTCTCTATTTTTTTGCATCTATTTATTTAAGATCAATTTTCTAATTTGCAAATGGTTAGTAATCTGTGAAACGGATTTCCATTATGCATCATCTTTGATATGAAATTTATGAATAATTTAGTTGTTTAGATCATTACCAAAAATGTAAAACCGCACAATAATTTCAATGTTAACAATATCGGTGTTAATATAGATAAAATTAACGTTAGATCTGTCAACTTATTTCTAGAATAACATAAAATTTTCATTAAAAGAAAATTGGTTATACCGTATAAAAATAAAAAGTATAAATTGATTCTATGTATAAACAAATTATTTAGCACAATAATAATAATAATAATAATTAGGTTAACATTAAGTAAAAGTTCGAGTGATTTAGTACAATAAATATATTTTATGCTTATTTAATTAGCATAGTTTATTATATTTGAATTAAAAAGTTTTTTTTGCATTGATCTGTATACACATTATTTGCAATAAAATTTTAGCTCACTTTTGACTATCCAAAATTTCTAATAAATTAGTTTTTAGATTAAAGATTCTGGTTTTCAACTAAATAAACATTTTATTTAAGGGACTAAATAATTTTTCTAAAATGAAAATTTTTACACTAAATAAGCATTTTATTTAAGGGACTAAATAATTTTTCTAAAATGAAAATTTTTACTTTTATTTGTCAATTTTATAATGAAAATTCTAACTTATTGTAAGATTACTAGCATTAGTGGTCGCACTTGTTTTCGCAAACATTTAGAATTTTTATTTGATCACATTTATTATTAAAAAGCATTCTCAAGAACTTTATTCAAAATACTTTGATGTTATGATACAATACGGATATTTAGCTTATAAGTCTTCATCCTGTATCAATTATTTTTATTATTATTCTTTCCTAAAGTTTGTTATAAGTCTAGTTTTATAAATTAAAATATTAAATTCGAAATACCTAATATCTAAAACTTTAATAGCGACAAACTTTATCACAGTTACTGCATAACACAGATCAATGCAGAATATTATAATTTAATAAAATTGGATATTATTATTTTTGTGTTGTTATTATGCCTTCTAATAAAATCAAACATAAAACTGAGCCTCATGTTTAGCAATAAACCAAACTTCAATTAAATCATATGAATTTATTTAAAAAAGCATTTTATTTTTGTCTATTAAATGTTTAATTTTAAAAATTTCATTACAATTATGATACTATTGATAATATTAGAAGTTATGAATATCTAATATTTTTATTAATCTATTGTGGAACAAGACAGTGTGATCACTCAAATTCTCACATGTTTCCCCAAATAAAAAATTTGTCATTAATTTAAGAATTAAGCTGTACTACGCTTAACGTGAAATATTTATAAATTATAAAATATTTACAATTAAATGATTGAGTTTTGCGAATATAACAAAAAACTCGGAACATAAAAAAATTATTTTTTGAAAAATTTAAAGTATCATAAATAAATTTTAATCCTAAAAAATCAAATTTACTAAAAAAATTCTATATTACAACGTCAACCAAAATTTGTGGCCCAGTTATTAAACCTATTTGACAAGTTATTAAATATATTAGATATTGGAGCGTTAGGCCAAACAGTTTGACTGTTTACGGTAGTTTGTCCGCGACGCACAACCGGCCAACTGCTGGGCCATGACTGTTGATGAGGTGATGCCCAGCCGGGTATTGTTCCGAATGAATCGTTGTGTTGCGCGTATGTCTGTGGTATCGTTTGGGTTTGGATTACTTGAGGTCTAATTGATTTGGTTGACAAAGGATTTGGTGATAATGAAGATAATGAGGAAGATGCGGATGAGGGCAATAAATTGTCGTTAATATTAGTTACTTGCGAGGGTTTGAATGATACTCCATTTCTTTGTGGTGGATTATGCTATAATTGATTTTAAGTTAATATTACAAAAAAATATTGTGGTTACATGTAGAATCAGTTTTTGTTAGAATTTTACATCCAGTTTTAACATAATGCTTCCTTAAAACTTATGAAAGCGAGTCATGCGTTTAAATTTGTTACATTTCTCTAAATTTGTTACTGCAAAGCTTTATAAATATGTAAATAATGATTAAATAAAAAGCATAGCGTATATAACATGCACCACAATCACCAATGCGTTAATTAAAGCGATTATATAATAACAAAGCCAATTAATAGAAGCATTCGACATAAAGCTTCGACTAAATTGCAAATTAAACTCATCGTTAGTGCGTGCAAAGGTTTTTTCGTCTCGTATTATGTTTAATTGTTTGTGCGCATTGTGTACCGTTAAACTTGCAGTCGTTTTCAGTGTGGTTAATGGTGTCGAAAACATATCATTTTTATGGTTTTGAGCGAATCCGTACAAATCATTGCGCTTTGATTCTAAACTGTTATTACTGTTCACCAGTGTGTTAGTTGGCGTTAGTGTAGTGTTTCCTATTTTGTTACTTACAAAGCCTAATGGAGCCAACTGTAAATTAAGATAAGTCACTTGTCCCTCTTGAACAGCGAATTGTTGTTCCACTGATTGGTATCCCTCAGCAGACGCTTCTATGGTGTAAACGCCAGGCAACAAAATACGCCAATACTCTCCTCGCTTTGAGGTTTTGAAACTAATATCTCTTCCCTTGATTTTAAGCGACACTTTGGGGATAATATTTCCGTTTGAATCGGATATTAATCCGCGAACTCCGCGATGCACTTCTCCGAGATAAACAAATAACGATTTTTTATTTTCTTGCCAAAATCGTGGCAACTCTCGTCGTGATGGGTATTTACAGCACGATAATTCTAGCGTCACTTCCATACAACCGCCCCATATGTAACTAACAAAATCATTCATATTTCATTTATTTTGAACTTTCAAAGTTTCGTTAATTTTTAAACTTACTTATAGTCTTGCATTCCACCTATTTTTCCCGAGAAACATGTAATACATATTAATAGTTATATTCGCATTTATAAATATTAAATTATAATGTGATATACCGGTTAATGGATACCATTGCGCGCCATTAGTGGTGCCATTGGTAAAACCAGTACTACTGCCATCAGGACATGGATGACCCAAATGCATCGTTAAATGATTAAATGAATAAACTGAGGCTAAATGCTTGAAAACGTCATCATCTGGTGTTGGAGATGAAGCTGAATATGGCGTGAATGATGAAAGAACTGTTGGTAACATTTTATTTCAGTTTAGACACTATTCAAATTCACATGTTGTATACTCACTGGAATTTGGCGTATTGTCAAATGGATAACTGGCCACTAAAGCACCGCCGTGTAGGTTAGCTAAATGTAAATGTCAAATCTATTTAAGTAATGTTTAACCGAAAGATTTTAAAGATTTATTATGTAAATGATTAAAACCAAGAAAGTTTTGAACTGCAATCGTGCAATCTTTTGGCAAAACCCTGTGTGGCTTTCATTTGTTATAATTATTTGACAACCGAATTATGGTTCATCTGAATCGGGTGCTTCTTATTTTCTTTTGGGAGCACTATATTAAGTAACTTAAACAACATTATTATTACCCGACTTTCTCTCGAAAATAGTGACACCGAAATATTGAATTTTTTTAAACACCAATGAGTTTGTAAAAATAAGCGAAAGTATATGAAAATTATAAAAGTGGAAGATTTACGATTACCTATCAAAACAGATATGTTTTTGTAACCCACTTACCATCTTTAGATTATTATAGTCAAAATTCAAAAAAATTAGTTCTAATTCTATGAATTTATAAATGAGTTTTTTTTTAAATTATTGGATTTGCAAATGAAAAATTAGGTAGAGTCCGATCGTGTTCAAAATGCTCTTTGTAAAGACTCGAATCTCTCATGATTTGGCTGGTTTTTTACCCCGAGTTTTCTTTGTGCATAGTTATATTTTCCACATTTTAAACAAAATTTAAATTATGTAGTTAATGTAGATATTTATAAACTTGGCATTATGGATAAAAAAAAATCTTATACCTGACAGAACAAAAGGAATTGAATCAATCCAATTACGCACTGATGACGTCTCCTGTTGCTGTTGCTTTTGATTCGTTTTAAAGTAATCTGGAAAGTTTCGGTTCAGATCAAAACCTCGCGCATTATATCTAAATAGATATTCGTATATGGAAATTATAAAAGTTAAGAATTCAAAATATTAGTTTAATAAAAAAAATTTAAAAAATAATTCTAGTTTTATGGGTCAATAACAGTGAATAAAATTATAAATTATATTACAATAACATTATGTTATCGCGTTATTTAATAAAAAATGCTCTCATTTCCATGCATAAACAATATGGTTAAATAACTGAGCAAACCTTCCGTGTCCTCCAGTGCACTGTCCTTCAATTGAACTCTCAAATCCGTCAGGATTCATAGAAGGCATTATGTGTATCCTAGTATTATCCAACAGATACTTCACGTAGGAATCTGTCCGATACGTGTTAACTAATAATGCACTAAATTGGAGTAATAATTCGCGTCCGACCGCCTAAAATGGATGATTAAATCGTTATATTTAAAAATACTGTTTTAACAATTTGGATTAAGGTGAAAAGCTTAGCTTAAGTTTAATTAAATGGCTTTGCTCTAAACATTTTGAATTTCACTGTATATGAATTCTAGCGTTTGTGTGCATGCAAAAAGTTTTGAGTGTGAATACCGTACGCCATTAAGTTACAATTCTGCTTTTATTAATTAAATAAACTTTTAATGATGAATGTTTAAATTTTAAATGTTTTGATTACCTATAGTTTTTATTATATACATATTAATTCAAATTGTTAATGTACCATTGAAAAAAGCATGTGATTTGCAGTGAATTTTTTTCCAGTGCTTTACTGGATTTTCCCGAAATTATTTAACACATATTGATAAAATAAAATTTAGTTATTCAATGTATTAACTACTGTTTCGACACATTACACGTATGTGCTATCCTTCACGCTAAATTTTATCGTAATTTCGTTAGGTTTACTTTGACAACTCTCCTATAAAAAATCGTCTAATCGTTAATTTGATTGGCATTTGTAGGTGTAATAAAATAAAAAACCAAAGGAAAGGTTGATTCAATGTCAAAGAGGTTGCGAGAAAAGTTAATGATTTATAAGGATTTTCTAATTTTTCAAAAGCAACAAACTTTTCAGTTTAGCATAAATTTATAATCATAAATCATTTATTGAATAATTTATACTAACGATAAGTTTTTGATAAAGAAATTTAATTTTGACCAATAAAATATTTACCTTAAGGTATAGAAATTTTTAAATATACCCTAAAGTTCCATATATAATGCGCTCCGTTTATAATGTGCATCTCTGATATTAAAGACATTATATATTTTCGCAGAATATGTTACACACCCATGTGTAGAACGCAAAACACAACTCAATTTTCACAGATACACATTGTTTTAGCATAGAATGAATTAGAAAGGCCATGTAACATGGCATAAATTAGAATGATTATGTCGTGCATATTCAGAAGCTCATGCAATAAAAGTTTATACTCATTTTTAAATTACAAAATGACAAAGATTCTGCTTAAAGTTATGAGCGCAATATATACCGGACTTTAGGGTATTCTATAAGTTCTGCAAAACTCTTTTAAATTATAAATTATGATTAGATCTTCAATTTGATTAATTTAATGTATAGAAACATAAATTTCTAATAATGTCATGTTTAGGAAATTAAGGGCAATATAGTTCCGCAAATCATTTGGATCAAACTGGAATTAAACCTTGCAATCATTAAATTTAATTATTTTGTGGTGGCTTTTTAATACAGAGAGTCTGGTAAAAATTATTTAGTTTTAACTACCTATTAAACTAATATTTTAGTTTGTTATATAATGAAAAAAATAACTAAATATCGAAAATTAAGATCAAAATTTAATTAATATTATGTTTAAATTTCTAAGTTTGGCATAGTTTATGTTTGACTTAAATATTATCATCGCATACTGAATCAAAAAATGAAATCTTTGATTTATTTTTTCTTACTCTAAATATTTATAATCACATTATATGATTCACAATTTAATTAAACTAAAATATTATCACAATGTTTGGTATTGGAATTAAGTTACAGTAATAAAAATCCTAAACTCAAACGCCACTCAAAGATTGTACGATTGTCTTATTTCCCATCTTTGGCACTAAAAATTCAGTTTCTGGCGCTTATTTTAATCGGTGACAAATATATAATACTCCACCCATATTTTCTGTAAAAAGTATTTCATTTTCTGCAGCTAAACTTTCTTGAGAGATCATATAATCATTTCCTTCTTATTTAGAAGTGTTATGAATAAAAATGTAATACTAATTTACAGTACCATTAAGTGCTAACCAATTAGTTTCGATAATAAGGGTAGTCGTAAAAACTACATGTTTCTAAACTTATAATCAACTATTTCAGTTTAATTCTAGTTTTAAGCTTTATATTCAAGTTGTGTGTTAGGGAAGCCATAAAATTGTATTCCTAACATAATGAAACCATAAAAAATGGTGTGTTATAAATAGATATATTATAACAACGAAAAAGTGAGCTTTCTATGAATTTTCAATTGGTTAAGGATTATCATGAATAAAATCCTAAATTAATAATTTTGGAAAAGTTTAAAAGAAAAAAAGCATTTAATCCTTTAAGTTTAGGAGCCTAAAAATCCGAAAGCAAACCTTAAAAGATGGTCGGAGTGTGGGACACTATATTTTAAATTGTAAATCAGAAACATTCTCGTAAAGATAATTGAATAGTTTAAAATTAAAATAATTTTAAAAATTAGAATTTTATATTATAGTTATGCTAAACATAGATTATACTGATTTACTAAACTCAATTATATACAATTTTCAATGAGCTTGAATTGCGTTCAGAAACTACACTACGAAATGAAAATTTATTATTATCATACGTATAAATATATGAACACCTAACATAGCAATCAGTGTTTTAATTCTTATTTATAACAAAAAGAAAAACTAAAATTCAAAATTATTTTAATGTTCAATGTAAATTTGCGTTCGTTGCAATATATGCGTACTTTACGTAACGGTTAGTTTATTTATATTCATACACCCAACTGAACTTTTAGCTTATGAATTACTTACTACAGTATATTAGTCGTGAATAGGATCATAATATGAAACGGGTATTTTCTTAAGTTATTATGTAAACCACGTGTAATCGAACAACATGTGTATGTGTTTATTTTACCTTATGTTTAGAACTTTTTTATTGGTAGAAAACTTGTGGTAAAACCGGTATTGTTTTTTATTAGTAAAAGTTATTACGAATCAGTTTACTATTATTATTCCTGATAAAATTATAATAAATATTTTCCTAACACATCCTATTATTTGTTACTTAAAATGGGTATAAAAACCTGATTGCAATTTAAATACAAAAAAAAATTATCAATATTTTAAACCAAGGATTTTCCAGGAAATCTCTCAGTTCGTTGGAAAATAATTAACTGCTTTTACTGTGCGATTGCAAAAATAAATAGCAATACAGAGTCTATTTAAAGTCTTAAGTTACCACTAAATATGTAAATTGAAAAGAAGAGTTGTATAGCTCGCGTGAAATGTGAAGCACTAAATTTTAGCTTATCTTTAAGTCTTACTTCATTTCCGTGCATATTCGCCACATATTTCACATTTGGCTTAAGAAGAGGTTCTTCTTGCGGATTCTTAGTTATTAGTAGTACCCATAAGTCGCGACCTGAACCGAAACAGAAAAAAGTTCACAACAAATAAGTTTACATTTGCCAAAAAAATTGTTTACAAAAACATTATGTTAAGTGAATGGCATCTAATCTAACAAAGGATAACAAATAATAATAATAAGGAAATGTTAAACAAAGAAACATCCCTTTAATGTTATTATTTTTCTTTCGTTCTGGAAAATATTGTTAATAATCTATGAACTATTAATTCTAATCAAAGCATCAGCCAATTCTTGTTTCCTTCAATTATTGGTTAAGCACTCAACAAAGCAATTAATAGGCGGATGTGAACAATGATTACCATAATGTACTTATTAAATTTAAACGTGATGTTTGAGCGGTTAACTTACATCAAAAATGAAAAAATACTGTTATGTATAAATTTTGGATATATTTATGTTTTAGATTAAATTTTGTTTGGAACAGAAATTTATAAAAGATACACATCTAATTTAAAGTAACATTCCTTTTATGAAAAATAAATATATGTCAACTATTTTGTTCAAAGAGTTCACATTTAAATGCAATTCGAACAATAAGTACAATTTAGACAATTTTTTGAATAGAAAAGTCAAGGATTTACCCTAAATTTTTTTTATATAAAATTTTTAATACACAAAAATTTGATGCACATCTGAATTATAACAATGCGAGGCGTAGAACGCAAAATTCACGAATACGTGAATTGGTTTCGCAAAGAAATAATTATTAATTATTTTTGTTAACGCGTTTTCGGCTGAAAATAAATCAAAACGATTTATTCCAATCAATCCTAAACTTATAGACTAAAGGTATTTAAACTTATGTCTCGTTTGTCATTGAAAGGAAAACCCAGAATAAAGCGGATAATTATTTTATATGATGTATTAAACTCTTTGTTGCCACTCCTTTAAGTATTAGATAAGTAAGCGTATAATTATAATATAGATATACGTTAGCAAAAAATCTATACGAATATCACTATACAGACCTTGCACTGATTTTCCAATTGAGTATAGTTGCGCCAAATCTGGATGATTTGCGCTGAAATTATTTAGGAGCGCTGTCATCGACGTATAATCGTGATACGTTTGGTCCACATCCACACCGCGAACGTACTGAACAGCGGTCAGATAAATAAAAAATATGATCACAAACATCGCGGACATACACCAATACGCGGGTCTCATCTGTAGTTCAAGATAACACCGGAAAATACTTTTATTAACTCTTTAAAGTAAAGTTATAAAGAATAAAATTTCGCGAAAACTTTTTTCGTCACAGAAATCTTTTTTTCTGCTTTTTATTTTAGGTTTTCGTTTTATTGGTATATTATTTTTTCGCTAACTTAATTCAGGCTAAAAGTTCAGAGTACAGACCGGTTTTGCTCTGAAGACATCCGAATCACACGTTACTTAAAATCACTGATATGTGCTTCTTCTGAACATATCAAAAAAAAGATTCTTATTTTCGTAGTAAAATGAACGCTAGAAAAATGTTTTATAACGAATAGTTTTGGTGCGCTTAGTTTTGAAGTTAGTTTCGATAATTTGACGCAAAACACATTGTGGGAGGTGTTATCTGTAATGCAACAGCGAATCAATTCTAATATAATTGCTTTAAATATGACCTCAATTATTCTTTATTAATAAAGGGTACGGAATAAATGTATAACGAAATTGTAAAAATTATTGAAAGAAGATAGATATGTAAGAGTCAACAACAGAATGTATTAATTCTATTATTCGAATATAGAATTAATTTATGATTTAATACAATTTTGAACATTTTTTAAAAACGATGTAAAAATTTAACAAAAAAGTAGAGAGATTAAAAAGTTATTAAAAAATTATGATTTTTATTTTTAGATTTTAAGACTTGAACTGAAATTAATAAAAAAGTTGGTCCAAGAGATACAAACTAAATAAGTTTCTCAAAAAGAGGGTGCTTTCTTCTTTAATTACCTGTAATTATTTAAAATTTTAAATTTCAAATAGTCATTTTGATTATTTAGCAGTTTTATTTTATAAATTCCTTTCTTTTTTGTTGATAACTTGAATACAATAAATGCAAATCTCTTTTTAAATACTATTATTAAAAACTTTTTTAGCTTAAAAGTTTCATTAATAAATTGAAAGATATTTAAATTTTTGATTTCAAATAAAAACTATTTAAAAGCGTAATTTTAAAATTGATTTGCAGACGAAATAACGTGTCAGTGAAAGCAGTTTTGATAAACGAGAAGTTGAAAAAAGGTGTGCACAAAATTTCGATTGTGAAAAATAAAATAGAATACTTTGTATAAGTTTTAACAATAAAAATATTTATATGCTCATAATTAACTATAAATGTAGCATAAAATTTATGTTAATTTAGAATCTGTATTAAAACATAATTTCAAATTTTTTTTAATTCCTTCATCGTGTTACGCGTTTTAGTTTTCCAATATTTTAATGCCTATTTTTGACAATTTTCAAAAATTTTAATGCATAAGAATTTTTCTAATAGAAAAGAAAAATTTGCGTATTAAAGTAATTTAATATGTTTGTCCTTCATTAAAAGAATGTCTATTTGTTTTATTGAACTTTTATTTCCCTTAAGGTGATGTGTTTTGAAGTTTCCAAATCTTTATTTTATCCGAACCATAAGCGCCATGGAAATTAGAATGTAAGATAGATCTAAAACCTATGGGTGAGGCTGAGCCTTGGTTTTAACTATAATTTTGCTAAAATAATATTTAGTGCGCACCTCTTGTGTTTTTACTTACCGTAGTTTTTATCTTTGTTTTAGTTTGACACAGCATGTATACTAAAAAAATTAATGCTTTTAAAAGCAGTTTAACGAAAATAAAAACATATTAGTTATAGTCTTAGTTCACTTAAATAAATTTTAATTCTTAATTCTCAATTA
Source organism: Phthiracarus laevigatus (assembly GCA_034700185.1). Taxonomy (NCBI): domain Eukaryota; kingdom Metazoa; phylum Arthropoda; class Arachnida; order Sarcoptiformes; family Phthiracaridae; genus Phthiracarus; species Phthiracarus laevigatus. The sequence goes on from JAQIXJ010001356.1 coordinate 13,828, forward strand.
CTATAAATGGTAATTGCGAAAGCATTTCATTTTGATTGAATCAAATTAACAAACTTTGTTTGAACTAATGATTATTGATTGCACCCTTCTTATAAAAATTGAATTAAAAAAAATAGTAAAACTACAATAACATTACTAACAGATATTTTAAAATAAAAATTGATTAGAAAATTTATTCTATTACAATAAAGAGGAGATAAGTTTGTCTCGTCTATTCTTAAAGTCGCAAAATAATTAGTGAAAACAAAACTCAAAACTTTCTATCTTATAGTATCTGTAATTAAGTACTACTGTATTGATATTTAAAGAAACCCAAAACAACAAAACAGGTCACGTGTAAATCACGTGACACTAATATTTACCATAATAGAATTGTTTAGGCAGGAGTTATGGCTGAATTTGGTGCACATTTGACAACAACACATTCAAATCAAAATAATGTATCGATATTTGAAGCGTTAGCGCAACAAACTCTGTCATATAGTCTTCGGAAAGCAACTCAATATATTTGTAAAGTAAGTCACATTCATATATCATTATCTGTTCATATTTGTTGCTATTATTTAAATATTTCGTTAATATGCTCGCACATATTTTATTCGTTGGTATTTATGTTTTTAGGTGTTATACGAGAATAATCCGGAAAAATTTGGACGATTATACTCGAAGTTTGATGAATGGTATCTATTGGTTGACTTATGCGTACAGTTTTCGCATCTAAAGGCTTATAACGCGTCGTTTTCCGAAACTTTTTATGGGCTTAAAAGGGTTTCGAGCGATAATAGCAATAATAGTGGCAGACTTAACGCCAAACAATTTTACAGTTCATTGATATTACTGATAGGATGTCCATACTTGAAGAGTAAAGCTGACGCGTTATATCAAACAACCAAATTGGCTCATTTAGAGCGTAGAATTTCACCCGAATCTCATCTGATTTATTACTTACAAATATATCCATTATTTTGCCAATTTTGGGAATTACTGACACTCGTGTATCACATCACTTACGCGGTCAATAGGAATAAGTATTATTCACCGGTTGTTCAGCTGTCTTCGACGGTTTTAGTCAATATAACCGCAGATGACGTGAGAGATAGAAGCGCTAACATCGAAATACTAGACCCGAGTTTGAATTGGTATCAATACTGTAAACGTGTTTCATGGCTATCAGCGAAATGGGTGGCTAATGGTTTAGGTATTGGTCTGTCTTTCACCGCATTTTTTATCCAATTTATGGATTATTGGTACTCACGGCCAAATGTTTCGCCTAACTTTGCTCCGTTGCCTATTCCTCCGCCACCTGTTAAGGTTTTTATAAATTATTTCATAAAAAAATATAAAAGTTATTTGATTTCAGCGCACGTTTTAAAATAAATTCTAACGTATTACCGCGTATTACTCGCGATCGCTAGTAATCATTCGAAATTTAATAAAATTGTTTATGGCTTACTCGCGATTTTATTTATAATTATTAAGACAATCTTTTAAAAGTAGATGACTCCAGAAGCGCTCATGAGACACATGTGAAGAAGTTATTTTTGAAATCTACTCATCAATACCTTTCATATATACAATTCAACAATAATTCCGATTGATCGACTATTGAAACAGTTGGTGAATTGTATGTTATATTAATGGTATTGATGATGATTCCAAAAATTGCTTCTTCATATTATAGTACGTGCGCTTCTGGTGTTATCGACAAATTTTGTTCACCTCTATTGATTGGTATATCGCTAGTTAGCCGATATTTAACTGATTTAATTTTACTCGCGATCGCGAGTAATTCGGGGGTAATTACGTTAATAGTAATTCTATGTTTTTTAAGAACTTTAAATCATGTTTAACTATTGTATGCAGAACCAAATAGAAGTACCAATAGAGAAATGTCCGATATGTTTAAAAGAGCGTAAAAACGATACAGCGCTATCAACCAGCGGGTAATTTATTATTTCGATTTTATTTAATTCTTGAGTTTTGTTATAACAATTTTTTTACTACGTTTTTCATGTTTAAGGTTTGTATTCTGCTATTCTTGCATTAGAAGTTATTTGATGAAGAATAATCGATGTCCGATAACTGGTATGCCTTCCAATACTGAACATTTGATTAAAATCTATACGCCACACATCTAGCGTTAAGCGTTAAGAAACTAATTTTTCTTCCTTAATATTTAAGATTAATTTTTATTGCTTTAAAGAATTATTTATTTTTATATAACTTATGTTCTATTAACTATTTAATTTAAAAATTACTTTTTCTATAAATGTATATTAAATTACGAATTGAAAACATGATATAGATAATGTGAAAATTTTATTTTTTATGTACAAATCTAAACATTTATTTACTTTATATAAAAAATCTTATTGAAAGAAAAATCTTATTGAAAGAATATATTTTCAGATTTAAATCGCGCAATTATAGTTAAAACTTATAGATTTGATATACGCGTGATATAGCTGTGAAAATATTGCTTCTCTGTGTGACCGTAAAATCTAAAAAGCTATAAACTATTTGTTTATTAAATACTCAAAATTCTTCATCGGCTCACTTCTCTCGTTTATTAAAATGTTTTTGATAAGATTTTTGTACACCTTGTTATTCATACCTTCATTGTCATTAGCCCTTTATATCTCTTATAGCCCTTAGAATGTTTTATAATGTTTTTGATACTCATCATGTCCTTCGCTACACAACAATGCTCTTTATTAGTTCAAAACTTTTTTAGGTGTTAAAATGTAATCCGTAAAGTTTTTATTTTAGTAGTGTTATAACAGGAGAGTAGGAGAACGCGGTAGAGAGGAGAGGGGGAGAGAGAGATGATTTATCTCATTATACAAATTGCATTACAATTAATTAAACTAACAAAAATAACTTACAATCATTTAAAGTTATTTATCGATGCGAAAATCATTTGGAAACTGACCGTTTAACTAACCTGTAAACATCTTTATTTTATGTCCGACTTTTCTATTTGATTTAATATTTCCGTACAATAGATGGCGGGATTGAGCTGTATATTAATGTTTGTATATAAACATTGACAGTAAAAATAGTAAACGCACATAAATATGTAAACAATTATTTGATTGAAATGCATAAATTGTGACGCAAAGCGATAATTGATTTGGAAATAGGATCGCATTATAGCGAATAATGTGTTCCGACAATCATTGGAAGGTTGAGTGCAGTGATGACGAAAATTACGCAAATTATAGCGATAATTACCGTATGGTTAATGGGAAACGAATTTGGGAACCAAATGGTGATACCATTTGTTCGCTATATTCGCAGTTAGAGAAGAAGGGTTTCATTGATCTGAAATGGCAATGTCCGGGAAGACGTTCGCCATCAGTTCACTCCTCGCAGCACAACATCAATTGCGACAAATTGGCCAACAATTGCGATAAAGCGGACGCAAATAGCGCTGACGTTAAGCCTAATCTCAATGAATTTGACTTTGAAGCTGATTTAGATGCGGATCACTCATCACTTCCCGCTAAAGTCAATAATCCGAGACGTCGTTCAACGCAAGGTTTGCTTTGGGTTTTTAAACCATTTGTTTGTTTTTTATTAAAACATCTGTGAATACTTTTTATTAGGCGTGAAAAAATCGAACGCAAATCTCAATAAAGTGATGCAAGACATTAAGAAGTATCAACTGATTGACCAGCAGAATAAGTGAACAAATTGGTGAGAAACAAACGTTATTTTCTATTTGTCTTTTTGTTGGAAATTATTAACTGTTTATATTGTAATTTATTACTGGTAAACACTTCTACTTATATTCGAATCATTATAAACGAATCATATGTTTCATTAAATTATGTGTTATATGACAGATAATTATTTAAATAAAACCGTTTTAAAATGATTTATGAGTTCCAAATACTATTATTTTTCAAAAAATAATAATAAAGTTCCTATTATTTTATTTATGTTTAGGTTTTGTTTTATATGGTTCTACAAATCGCCGCTCTTTTTTCATTGCAATTTTTTTAAATCAAAAGCATTTTCGCATATATAATGATTTAGACTTTTAACAAGTTTTTTTCTGCTCAATAATGGCAAAGATAAAATGAGGTTTAGTAAACTTTTAAGTCAATGAGCTCATTATAGCGGTTACTATTATTTTTTTATCTTATACGACTCGCGCAAGAGTTAAAAAATAAAAGAAAGAACTATTCTCTTATTTTATATATTGGATATAACTTTAGGGAAAATAAATTCTGTCGTTTAAAGTTATAAATGCAAGCTTTCTTAAGTGAAAATACCTGTAAAGTTACGTAAAAGTGCATTCCCTTCTGCAGAGCGCACAAACTGCTACATTAGTTTTTCTTAAGGTATTTGTGTCTCAGAGAGCGAAGAGATATAGAGGAGCAAAAATATTTAAATAGCTATTTTTTCGAATTAATCAATGGCCAGTACAACAGTGGTGTGTTCGCCAGTATCGCTATATATTGAAATGGGTAGGGCTTGAGTAAGGACTAGTTTGAGTAATTACGAGATCACGAATATACTGTGTATAGGCTTAACATTTTTTTGCTCTTTCTTTTTTTTAGTTAACTCGTTAAACCACATGAGAATCCTTACGCATATTTATTATATTTGTAAAGGTTTTGTAATTCAAAATTGACGTAATGGATATAAAGTTTTAAATGAATAGTAAATATATAAACAGTTGATACAACTGAACAATTTGCATGCAAATTGTTTTTGTTTCTGTTATAATATACAACGCAGCGCTTTAAGCACTTTAACAAATATATAACTTAAGACCAAAAAAAGATGATTCATGTTTGTGTAGTGGAGAAAAAACAATTTATTATTAAAGTACTTATTATACATTTAAGAAAAATTGGTTGCAAAGATTTCCAATGTCCAACAGCGTACAGATTAATTCTTAACTCATAAAACATGCGACTAATCTATTCCTTCTTGCCTTTCACGTACGGCCTCCTAATATCGGAGTATACGCCAGAACAGCATCATCAACAACAACAACAACATACATACAAGAAAACAAAATAAAAAATAAGGAATATTTTAAATGAAAAATGATTTTAATTAAAATTATAGGGAATATGATAGAAATTTGGTTGATTATTGATGATACCTTGAATCGTTCCTCGAGTAGCGATAATTCGCTGATCAAGTCCGTGATCGCGTTCATCAATGCTTCTTGTGGAGAGTACTCTGGAGTGGTTTGAACGCGGAGTACAAATTCATGAGTTAACGGATGCGGCACTTTGTAACCCGCGAACAAAACTTGTGGATCTTTAAGGAGTTGCCTAATAATAATGCAATACAATACCGGTATCATTACGTTATTAATGCGAAATCAACGGATATTTTTATAATCTAATCAAATGTTATGCAATTTGATCATGTGTTAGATATAGAAATACTTTTTTAAAGTTTGGTTTGATAATATTTTTAATACATTAGTATTAAATGTAGATTAAGTTAACAGAAAATATAAACATTTTTCCTTAAGAGCAAAAAAACCATCAAAAATAAATAAATAAATAAAATTAATACTTTAGCGTTGTTTTTCCATTAATCAGATATCAGTAAATTATGGAACAGTTTTTTTAAACTAATATATAAACGTTTGAAAATCAAAACAACGCGCAAAAAAATTGATATAGTTGTTGGAAAAACTGGAATATAAAAATGATGGGTAATCGTCAGGTTTACGTTTTAGATCGATTCACAACATGTTTGAAATGCCACTTTCAACACAATGCGAGCATTCAATCCACAGCTCTATAATTATGATTTACGGGTGAAGTGTATTGAAAATCTATTATACAGGGTTTGTGACATATATTTCCGATATAATTACCAAACCATACATACAATTAATGATAATGAATGATAAAAAACAAGGAATTACATGCGAATCATATTTCCTAATGTGTGGTCTTCTTTCTGAACGGTGAACATGGCAGCGTGTGGTACTTTCGTGTCCTTCTCTATAGCGATCCTAATGTCATAGTCATAGTCATTCAACAATAACCGGCGTATTAATGTGGAAATAGCGATAACTTACTTCTTTTCGCCCTCGAAAAGGAGGAATGACTCAAAAGCCGGCGGAGCGTTCATCACTAGATGATGATCGTTATTATTGTAATAGTTGTTGTATTAATGCGAAACACCATACAAATATTAAACGCCAATATCACAAACCAAAACCTATAAACTTTCATATACAAAAATAACGTTTACAATTATTAACTATAGTGTAGATGTAGTGTGCGTTGAAGTAGTCAGACAGCGGATAACTATGACTGATTATGTTATCATTCAACTGTATTTATAGTATTTATAAATTATGCGATTCTATTGCGCTCATTGTTAACTATTAATTAGAAAATAAAGAATTAATGAAAACATAGAAACCAAAAAAATATATTTAAGTCCAATAAAAGCGAGAAAAATAAACGAATAGATTGTGGAGTGATAATAATAAAGCATTTTAACAAATATGAAATATATATACAGTTTTTGGTTTCAGATTATATACAGATTTCACTTTCTTTAAGTGTTATCCAATGTATTAAATTATTACTTATTAATTTTGCTAAGCCTAAGAGAATGCTTTTAAGTAGAAAACGTAAATCAGTTATGCTTTGTTTTAACGCGTGTAAAGCTGGGTGCGAATGGATGTGAAGTGGATAAGGGCCATGGGGGATGCAATGGGATGCGGGTTGATAACATTGTATTAATTTTGGGTAAATATTATCGCATGTATTTAGTAAAAATAAAGATATATAGTTAGTTTTAGTTATATAATTTTTCCAGTTCTTAATTTAGCAAATGAGTACAAAATATTATACAATAAAGTGATTTGTGAACAAAATACATATTTAATTGTTTATAAATTATAGTATAATTAACTCATTTAGAAAACTTTCAATTTATAACCGCTACCTAAATAACTTACCGTTAACTGAATCAAGAGGATTTTTCGTTAAAAATCGAAGGTATTCATGCATGGAATAAATTTAATCTAAACTTTGTAACAATGTAACATTTTTGGCATTCAATTTTTTACAAAATGCGAAAAACAGTGGTTTTAAAGTAAGACGTGAGTCGATAGTATAGTGAAAAAGAGTTTTAACAAAACATTGCTCTTTTTCCAATTTTGCAAAAAATAGATTACTGAATGCAACATTGCATCGCAATCGTAACTTTTTAATTACCCAACAATCAAGCAGAAAATTTTCTGCTTTACCCGTTAATTTTATTCTGTTAAATTAAAAATATATATTAATATTAGATGTAAACAATTAAATTAGAGGAGTTTGGGGTTTGAAATGCACCTATACTATTGAATTGTTCATAACAAAACTAAATAGTTCTCGCATTCTATATAATTATAACCAGGGATAGGGATTTCCGGGACTAAAAACTGGTCAAAACGGTCGGGAACCGGGAACAAAAATGTACCAAAAGCGG
>JAQIXJ010001357.1:0-21284 GCA_034700185.1 Phthiracarus laevigatus
GGTGTATACGTGTAATTACATGAATCAAATTTGGCTTCAGTGCCGTCTTCTTTGTACGCGAATGGATACTTATAGATGACATTCTCAAACCACGCGCACTTGTATTGTACAACGTATTCACTTTCAAGTTTTGACCAAATATTAATTTCTTTTAGAGACTTTTCTATGTCTTGGTCAATGTAATCTGAAAAATATTATTTTTGATAGATAATTAAATTAAAAAACAAAGACAATATTTTTATAAATGGCTCACTTTGGTATGAGCTATACATTAGTTTTAAGGTTATATGCCGGGATAGGATTTCCTGGTAAATCCCGGTTTTTTTCTTTAATCACAAAACGGGGAAATAGACATATTAACTTCTATTATACATATCCATTTAATAAATAGTGGATTTATTTTCCCTGTTTTGGGAAAAATCCCGGATTTGTACTCTATTCAAAATGTATTCGTTTTTGCTATATTTAAAAAAAATTTCTAAATTAAAACAAAAACCTCCTTAAAGTATTCCTATACTGATCTAAAGTAGAAAAATTTAGAGCGTAATTTGTGAAATTTAGAAAAAATAGTTTCAATAGTATCATATGTCTAATATTAAATGCTAATTGAATGAAAATAGTCGGTGTTTTTAGAAAAAAATTTAAAATGTTTTATAATATTCAATTCAACTCTTTTTGTAAATTATTATTTTTAAATTTTATTTCGCGGATCCTATTCCCGTTTTTGGTACATTTTTGTTCCCAGTTCTCGACCGTTTTGGCCTGTTTATAGTACCGGAAATACCTATCCCTAGTTATATGACACGTAAATGGTATCTACAAACAAATGACTGACAGATGGACACTCTTTGAAAAAGATCTATTTGAGTAGACACTGAATCTATTACTTAATATGTTATCTGCAAAAAAGAATTGGTATTGGATTTTTTTATAAATATATCCCGGATTGATTAAATTTACAAAAAAATAATTAAGATCGTTATTGATAAACAATTGATTTTAATTAATAACGGGATTGAGGTCCCATTTTCCAATTTTTTTTACTTACCCATAACTCTTATTCTCTTTAATGCGTAATGCTTTTTATCTAATATATTATATGCACTATAAACATGACCGAAACCTCCTGAGCCTATGAGAACTCCATCACTGAATTCTCTCTCATATCTACCAGTTTGCAAATAGTGATTGATGCGTATTGAATTATCGTATAATATTTTATAACTGTTGTGCAAATCTTTAAAATTAGCCTCAATTTCATTATTTAAACCATCAAATAAATGAATGACATCATAACTTTTTTGCTGAAGAACGTTTAAAATAAAATGTAATAAATTAATCTTTTGATTCGAATCACTTTCTATTTCACTAATTGATGACCAAATGAGTGAATAGAAGAATAACTTATTATTTTCCATTGTTTGTTATTTAAACAAAATGTCGTCTTGTGCTTGTTTTATGCGCATTAGTTTATAATGTAAGTTTCACTTTTACAAGTGAAGTGATAATGTATGCTTTTAACTTAATGATGTAAATGAAATAATTGTGTAGACGTTGTTTTAGATTATTGTTATAGAACATTAATGAATTATCTAATCTGTATGTGCACCTTATTTATTTAGTTAACTTTTATAACTAGGTTGACAAACTGCTCTAATGGATAAAGAGTGGTTATATAAATTTTACTCATTTTCCCCTGGAGTTCACCGGGAGATTAAATATTTAATAAAACTTATTTAAAGTATCAAATATACACCAATCGAACGCAGATTAATATTTTTTAATTGATATTAACATATTCTAGGTTTATTTAATATGTCATTTAAATAAAATGAAATTCATTTTAAAGTTTAACATATTTCCTTTTTAATTAATTTAGTTCTCTTTCGACTTTGTTGAAATAATTTTAATTTAGCATAAATTGTTTTAAAATTAACTAGAATACCCAAACTTTCTAACCCGCTTCTGTTAATAAGCTCATGATTTGTAAATTTTATTGCCTGACGAAGTCGTGCATTATTTTTAGTTAAATTATAAATTCGAAAAATATTGTTATAATTTATTTTTATATTACATTCGTAGACATTTACAAAATAATCATTATTCATTCAAATTTATTTTTTATAACTATAATCTTGAAGTATGAAGGGGTCAACTTTTTGAGAATTCTTGGGGGAGGGGGGTTACCCCCTCCAACCCCTCTCTGGTACACCCTGAATAACGTTATATGTTAGGTATGGATAATACTAAACGCTTTGCACATGTTTAGTAATTATTATAGTTTATAACTAGAGTTTCATATAATAAAATTGCTAATCAATGGAAAATTCAATTAAAACTATTTATAGTGACTAGATTTAAATAAATCTTTCCAAACATAATTAATTACAGTCGTGATTGCTTTTAAAACTTACAAAATCTGTTTAACTTAGTTGAAATTTGTTTTTATTTTTATATTTACATAAAAAAGTACATGTAAATTATTATCAATTTATTGATGAATAAACCAAAAGTAAAAGCAAGTTAACAAAAAACAAGATCGATTCTGTCATTATATCTGAATTTGTTATTTAAATTTTAGTAAGTTTATGATCGCTCGCTTTTTTCATTAGATCACTCCCATTATTTTATATTTTCTGTTATAAGTTAATATTATGTTAAAAGCAAATGAAATCAAAAACAAATCACTTTATTATCGCTTATTAGTGGCATATGCCACTTTTTGTTTTTACATTTTTGCCGAATTTACCCTATTTTGACTAGATTTTGCGACCTTTTTGAGATTTAAAATCCATATTTTTACTGTAAATAGCGGCATATAATACTTAAGTTATTAATCAAATTTTTGACATTTTAGCCTAGTTTTGCACTTTTCGGTCAGTTTTTTTAGTAATTTTTTGAGTTTCTGAGTCTGAAAATAACTATTTTTATGACAAAAACCGGCTTATGCCACTCAAATTTTATTGTTTATTTTGGTCATTTTTGCCTAAATCTGTATATTTTGGCCAGTTTTTTCGTATTTTATGCTATTTTGAGCCTGACTTTTGCTATTTTTCAACATATTTTTTACCTAAAAATTTTCTATTTTTATCAGATTCTTGTCTACTTTGACAGAATTTGGCCATTTTTGACCCCTTTAATGCCAATTTTGTGCATATTATTTGTATTTTGACTATATTTAGTCCATTTTGACCTTAAAATCCCTTAATTAGCATAAAAATAGGTTAAAATCCCTTAATTAACATATGAAAAAAATAAAAATACCTTTATTAAAGTAGGAAATAGGTTAAAATACCTTTATTAGAGTAAAGATGAAAACCTTTAATTAACATAAGAGTGTGCACAGACACACGGCGGATGGACATAGTCAAATCCATATATCTTACTAAATATTATTTATCTGACTGCAAAAACTGGAATTTCTTTACTCCATAAATAATAGCTAATGCTTCCTTTTCGATTTGCGAATAGTTGCGTTCTGATGCTGATAACATTTTCGAAGCGAAAGAAATGGGTTTAACGTCACCATTTGGAAATCGATGACTAAGAACGCTACCTATACCATAACCAGAAGCGTCACAATCGATAATAATTGGAAGCGAAGAATCGTAATGTACTAGAATGGACTGTGAAGTAAGGCATTGTCGTAGTTGGTTGAAAGCATTCTCTTGCTTTGTTGACCATCTCCATTGAATATCTTCTTACAGTAAATCGTAAAGTGGACAGGCAACCGTCGACATGTTTTCGATGAACTTGCCGTAGTAATTAATCAGACCCAAGAAACTTCGAAGATCTTTAACATCTCTTGGTTTGGGGGCTTTAAGAATCGCTTCCACTTTGGATTTTAATGGTTGAATACCATTCGCTGAAATAAGGTGTCCTAAGTATTCGATGGATGGTTTGCCAATAATGCACTTTTCTCGTTTTAATTTGAAACTCGGTTCCGAAGGCGTACAAAGGTTGACCACCAGATCCAACATCGAAATGCCCATAACTGCCAGGAAGACGTCCACTTTCTTTTTGTCTTCGATACCATTGGCGTTGAAGAATGTCTTAATTTGAAGAATGTACGTCGAAAATGGAGATCGCTTTGGATCAAACTCCGAAATGTTTCCCAGAAACGCCATAATAATTAATCGTCGAAGAAAATCCTACCGACTGCGCCAGTAAATTGTAGTGTATTTGACTCGAGTAATAAGTCGAACGTTGTAGGTTAATGACGATTAGTAGTAGTATGGCCGCTATAGGTTACGCGTTAACGCGTGCCCTATAGTTGATGCTGAAGACCAGAAAGTTAATCACTACTGAAGAGGAGGAATGGTACCACTAAAGTATAAGTGTACCACAATTACCAACATAAGTGAAATACATGTTAAACATAGGAAATATTTCACTATAAAAATAACGATTGGAAATACGCACGAAAAGTATTTAATGTTAACTGTATAATGAGTTAAATACAAGTGATATTAAAGTCATTGAAACATAATGACTGATGAGTTATATTGAATCGTAATATGAGTAATAATAAGTAAGTATTGAAAAGTATATGTAAAGTATATGTATAATTTAGTCATTAGAAATTTCTAGAATAATATTAATAGTTTATAGTGATGTGGCAGTTCACATACACTACATAAAACAGATTAGTTTTTTAAATTAATAAAAAAATTAGAGTAGGGCGGGTGCACAACGCCGGAATTACTTTAAATGGCACACCGGAATGGTCTCTTTAAAAAAAACGGGATGTAAAAAAAAGTTGCCCTATACCGAGCCACCTGTGGTCTTACCTTGGATAAAAAAATTAATAAAATAATTACTTAGTTTCGGGGAAATAATAATTCGATTTCGTCGATCTGACAAAAATGTTTTAGAAAATTTTTAAAAAATTTTAAGTGAATAATAATTTAAAAAATCTACTAGGATCCATTCCGTTGCTTTGCACAAACTATCAATAAATAGAGGGATTTCATTTTTTATATTAATAAAGGTTATTTATTGTATTATTAAAATAATTTAAAGATTCAATGGATTGAAATGAATATATATCAAGCAAATTTAATAATAAACCTTTGAAAATGATTCCAGATTCCCATAAAAGTTATCCGTCCTCAATCGTATGACCAAAAAACTTTCCAAGAATTTAAGATAATAAATATTGAAATAATAAAATATAAGGAATTAAAATGTGAATTAACAGGGGTGCATATTCGGTGTGATTTATATGCTTTACGATTACATTTTATCCACATTTCCGGTTTTGTCCGGTTACTCCACTTATGTATAATTATTGTTAAACAAGTTCGATACGGTCATAATATCTGACTTTGTAAAGTTCAGTAATTATATGGTCGCTCGCTTACTTCAGTCGCTCGCTCCCAGTATTTCGCCACTTAAGTTCTGACTTATAATTTTTTAGTTTAATCTGATTTTTGAACATTTTAAACGAAGATATTGTCTATTCAGAGGTTGATTATCCCTAAATTACCACAAATCTGTGGCAGAAGCCACAAAAATTTTAACTTTATTTTAAGTTATTTTTGCATAATTTGCATGTTTTACCCAGATTTTTTCATTTAGAGCCTGAAATTTCCTTATTTTACTGCAAATAGCGGCATACGCCACTCAAATTTTATTCTTAGTTTTGGTTATTTTTGCTGGATATTGCCCATTGTGGCCAGTTTTTGCCATTTTGATTTTGGAAATAACTTTTATAACACCAAATAGCGGCAGATGCCAATGTAGCTTTAATCTTTTTTTGCCAAATTTTGCCTATTTTGATACAAATTTGGCCCTTTTTAACAATTTTATCCACATTTATCTTATTTTCCCCTATTTTTGATACAATTTTGCCCATTTTTGAAAATTTTAATTACCATATTGAAAATAATTTTGTTCTTTTTGACAATATTTTTTTGAACGTAATGACCTGAATATCCATTTACTAACATAAGAAATCATGTAAAATCTCTTTATTAGAGTAAAGATCAAATCCATTTATTAACATAAGAAATTTATGGAACCCCTTTATTAAGTAAAGATCAAAATCCCTTTAAACATAAGAAATTGGTGAAATCCCTTTAACATAAGAAATAGGTGAAACACCTTTATTAGAGTAAAGATCAAAAACACTTTATTAACTTAAGAAAGTGCACAGACAGACGGACAAGATATAAAAAAGATCGATACGGTCATAATATCTGACTTTGTAAAGTTAGTTTCAGTTAGTATATGATCGCTCGCTCTCTCCGTTTGCTCCCAACCATTAGTTTATATTATTTTTCATAATATTGAATTTTTATAATTTTGTAATTTCAGAATTTTACATAAAACAAGCGAATAATCAATAATATTTTTAAAATTTTAGTCAATTACATTGAAAACGGAATATCCCGTTTAGATTTTTGACTATTTTTACCCTTTTTTATCATTTTTGTCCAAATTGTTACTATAAAAACGGAATATCCCGTCAGATGTTAACCAATTTTGTCTATTTTTGAGTTTTTTAAGACTGTTTACATATAAAAACGGGAGATCCCGTTCCCATTTTTAGCCTTTTTTTGGTAATTTTTGCCTTATTTTTCCTATTTTTATCTATTTTTTGCCTATTTTCACAATTTTTGACCAATTTTGTTGCCTTTTTTGACCATTTTTATGATTATTTATGCAATTTTTTGGCCTTATTAATATGGTAATCTCTTTATTAGAATAAGAAATTATCAAAATCCCTTAGTTAGAATAAGATAATTGTAAAATCCCTTTATTAAAGTAAAGATTAAAATCCCTTAATTAGAATAAGAGTGCGGACGGACGGACAGACAGACAGAATACCCAAATCCATATATCTGTCTAAAAAGTCAGATAACAAATTGTTATGTGTGTGCTCGAAAAATTCTAGACTTTACGCGATCCTTTACTATAATTCCTACTTTAATAGACTTTCTCTAATATAATCAACGACTGGCGACTTAATTCTAAGATACTATAACCACTCAAAGTATAGAAAACATAGTGTGTTTTCTACCCTACTACCTACTACCCTACAGAATAGTACGAACAGTATAGTACCCGACAGTATTATTAGGTCTAGGAATATTTGGTCAAAGAAATATTGGATTTCTATCGTTAAATATAATTTTCAAATTTCAGTTAAATTTTCTAATGACTCCAACACCATATAACTAGATATATATAAAATATTGTACTTTTCGACTTATTTTTAAGTGAAACAGATCCTCCAGAAAAAACTAAGCAGATTAGCACTATAAACACTTATTTACATTATTTTTAGTTTTATAAAGAAATATCCGAAACTACGTGTGCAGTAGCGTATTCTGATCTCAAATGATTCACTTTTGATAATAATCGGAAAATTTTAGCAAAGTTACGCGTTTAGCAAAAATACTTTTAAAATTCCAATTATTAAAATCAATAGAAATAACTATATTTCCAACTAATTTTTTATTGGGTACACGTAATAGTGTATCCCGAATATTGGGATAAAGAGCCACTGCTGTGTTATCCTCTAAAGTTTACAATAAATAGTGTGTATTGAATAAGATTGATGATTGATAGTGGTTTAAAACGTAATTAATGTTAAATATACGGTTACCATAATTTCACTAATAATAACAGTGTATGTCATAGTATTAAATGTTATACTGTATGGTATGTTTGAATGTACATACTGTACTAAATTGATTTGAAATATTAAATTCACGAAATAATTACTGTTTAATAGTGAAACGAATATCGAAATTTTCATTTATTTATATATTCGTTAATATTATGATTGAACTATAGATAAACTAATTTAAATGATGATTATAATGAATAATAGGTTATATGTATTTAGTATTGAAAAATGGCTGACAAATGGCTATGAAATGTATTTACTATTGGTTTGATTGACTCATTCATATCAATTGTGTTGTGATTGCCATTGCAATGTCTTCGTGTAAATCGTTGACACGTTTAATGCCCGCCACCTGTGCGTGGATTCTTCTGCTCTCAGCCACTACGCTATTCTTCGTGTTTCCGTATGATATATGGATGGATGGCATTAATTAAATCATAATATTGTTAATTCTGTTTTAGATGCCAATATTTACAAAATAAGTATCATTTTTCTGTCACCATATGTCAAGCAATCATCACATTCTTCGTGATAGCAAACTTCTTTTTGGCAACTTTTATGGATCCGGGAATTATTAAAAAAGGTATTTCTAATCGCAATTAATTGTATTATGAATTTAATTGAATTTATCCAAAATTGATAGCAAATGCTGACGAAGATAAAGACGATGACTTTCGTGCGCCACTCTATAAGAATGTAGAAATAAATGGGATAACAGTGCGAATGAAATGGTGCGTTACCTGTCAATTCTATAGACCTCCGCGTTGTTCCCATTGCAGTGTTTGCAACACATGTATAGAAGTATGTAATCATTATAACCATAAACTTATTAGAAACTAAATAATAAACTTATTTAATATTTGTTTTTTCAGACATTTGATCATCACTGTCCATGGGTTAACAATTGCATCGGAAGAAGAAATTATAGACATTTCTTCTTTTTTCTTATATTTTTAAGTATTCATATGGTCTCAATATTTGTTTGGTGTGTTTTATTTATTTTAGAACATCGACAACAAATGCATGAAAAGGGAGCGATAGTAACGTAAGAAACTATTCCTTTATATCATAAGCTTATTTCATTTATACCATAATTCTAATATTTTTCATGATTTTTATTTTTTAAATATTTTATCCATAGTCTCGTAATTATAGCCATAATAGCTTTACTATTTATTCCAATTATTGGTTTGACGGGATTTCATATAGTTCTAGTTGCCAGAGGAAGAACCACTAATGAACAAGTAATTATGACATTTACTCAATAATTACTCATCAAATGTATTAATAATTAAATATGAACAATAGGTAACTGGAAAGTTTCAAGGAGGGTATAATCC
Source organism: Phthiracarus laevigatus (assembly GCA_034700185.1). NCBI lineage: Eukaryota > Metazoa > Arthropoda > Arachnida > Sarcoptiformes > Phthiracaridae > Phthiracarus > Phthiracarus laevigatus. The sequence goes on from JAQIXJ010001357.1 coordinate 8,977, forward strand.
ATTTTCTAGAGGTTGTTTATCTAATTGCTGTTACACGTTGTGTGGACCACAGTTCCCGAGGTATCATCGATTTTCATTTTAATTCGTATATTGTTTACTAATAAACTTTTTTAATTGGCTGTAAAGTAATACAAAATCTAGTAAAAAGTGTTCGTATGCTCAGTTTCATCAGTATAATTCATTGAGTACTTCTTCAGGACGAGCCGATAATACTGTTAAAGTTTATATGGATAATACGAACTCAATTAAGTTGAATTCATTGCGCGCCAGCACTTCAACAAATCAACAAAATTTTAATAGAGCATCAAATTGTGCCGTAAGTATATATACACTAAACTAAATCTTCGGGACATTAAAATCATTGTATTTTTATTTGAATTTTAGTCTCAAAGTGACGGACATTTAATAGCAGAAAGACTAGAATCATCACAAAGTCAATCACGAGACTGTGAACCATCTCCACCTACAAGTCCTTCATCCATAAATAATAAGATGATAGTTTCTAGTTCAAACATAATGGCACAAAATTCGGTCATATCTTCGTCTGGTGCAACTCAATATCATTTATATTACCATAATCCATCAAATAGTCATCAATCGCCAGTCAATCATTTTGATAATAATTATCTCATAACAATGAGAAGGACTGAAAAGTTAGTTTTATCAATTTTTATTCAATCTAATATTTATAATCAAATCAAAGTATAACGTTAAATAATTTTTCTGCAAAATTGTAAATCTTCTTAAAAATTTTTGTTGGTTATGCTTGGGATTCTTTACGTTCCAGACATTTAGATTTGCATTTGATCAATAAGGTTGCATCGATTGTAAAGTTTAGTTGACAACCAATCGCAATCGCATTTTGTTGACATCTAAGCATTACATTGTTCGTAATTTTGAAACCATTACTGCCCGACTTCACCCAAATCTAGACAAATTTAAATTTCTAAAGTCCAACCCACACTTAATTAAAACTGTTAAGAAGTTAATGTCTAATGATCGAACTAAACTTGAAATGTTGAGCTTTGAAAATTTTAAAATTTAGATGAAACATAATTGTAAATTTTTAAAAATATTTATTAATATTAAATAATTAATTTTAGTGGAAAGAAGGAAACAACATTTCCTGTGACATCAGAAAACGGTGAAAGTGGATCACAAATTGCAATAAATACAAGCCATATGCCATATTTAGATAAATGTGGCGCAGCGAGCAATTATTATAATAGTCAACGGCCGTTATTATCACCAGACAAAAGTACGTCAATAAGTGAAATATCGACTCAAACGCAACAAAGAGGTGTTAATACAGGTTGTGGAGGTGTAGTTATTTATTATTCACCCGATGCTGGCTGTATGTCTGAAACTGATTTGCAGCGCTTAAGAGAGCAGCAGCTAAATAATCAAATACGTGAAGTGAACTGTTCTAATCAAAACACTTCATCGCATTTTGTTAAAAGGCCCATGTCTTTTATGAAAGCGCTTGAAATGACTGATAAAGTAGACCGAAATTCCGATTCACAAACCAGTTCCTCTACCAGTAGTAGACCACACCAGTTATACAGGCGAATGGATTCTCAATCAAATAATAAGGAAGACAATCGTCAGAGCCAATACGAAATGAATTATGAAATATCTGTATGAATATTACTATTAGTTAAATTGTTTTGTTGTTGTATAAATAATTATTATGTATATTAGGTATGAATCGGTGACATTTCACAAATTTGATAATAATGTAATTAATTAACACTATTGATATATACTTCATTTTAATTCAATTTTGATGTTTTTAATTCAATTTTGTTAACAAATAAAATTTGATAATTAAAAACAAATATTAGCTTAATATTAACAAATAATGACTAGTTTTAAATATTTATAAATAAAAATAACAGGAAAATTTTAAATATCATCGAATAATCCTTTTTGTGGTCGATTATTGGAATTATAGTTCCAATTGGTATTATAATCAATTGGTTCTATATCTTCAAGAAGCTCTCTTCTCATGCCATAATCAACAGAATTGTTTGCTTTGATTATGTGTTCAGTGGAAGCGGACAATGGCTGCTGTTCTTCGTTTGATTGTAAATTCTTTCTAATCCTCGGCATTTCATTTTGTCGCAAAAGTTTGTTCTTTTCCCTCTTAACCAGTTCCTGCCCTTCTCTGATCAAATCTACGGTTAGTTCATCACTTAAAATAAACTGCTCGAATCCAAAATTATGCAGTATTTTCGAACCGAATCGAAATAAAGTGGCCAAACAAAATAAACAAATACAAATTGGTAAATAAATACTAAAACTATCTCCGATGAATGACACCACATCCAAATGTCCCATTATTCTAGTAAATGCTGTTTCTTTAATCATAACTTTGTGAGTTAAATGCGAGTCTAGATGAATGAGTCCGAGATAATTCAGACATAGAGGAGGCGCCAATCGACACAATAACCTAAATTTAATGGTTTTTTAATATTTTTAATATAAACTTTTTATATAAAATTCTTTCAGTTATCTGAAAGCAAGTGAAATAATTCGACAAGATTTTAACAATATTTAGATTATATAATTTTTTTTGAATATTTTGGCTAAAAAGAACAATAAAATTTCAAACGTTAAATACTAAAATTTTAAGCTAAATAACCAAATAATAGTTTTTAGTATTATTTATACTGGTATAAAATTAAAACGAATATCGTAAACTTATTAATAATAATCTGTTTCTAATCTGATAATACAAAAATTGTAGAGAAATTTATAATAGTAAACATGAACAATTCATTTGGTTCATCGAAATCGATATAATATAGTTAATATACAGATTTTAAAAATTGACTTACATTCCACAAAATATTAGACTATATTCATCTGTTTGATGATGAGGTGATAAATAATAATAATTGAATATTCGAACTTTAAATACAGTATAGTACGCACAAACCGCCAAATAAGCGATCGATATCACCGAAAATAACTAATAAAGTATTGTAAATGGTTAGATATGAGAAAATATTTTCATAATTATAAAATTTAAAAAATCAAAACTACTAAAATTTATATTCGTGTTTGAAATATCACGAAGTTTTGAAAATTTTTATCTCAATTGATAAACTTTCTTTACTTTACCTCAATAAAAAAATAGCTGTGATTAGACTGCGCTATTTTCATTACTAATGAAAATATGCTCAATGGAATGGATTGAACTGAAAACGTAACTTCAGACCACACCACCATTAATGAAAATATGGTTAATAAATAGCCAAGAATACGATAAAAAGAGCTTCGGAGCAAACACTTCCAATACCATTCAACTTTAGATGTAAATATGTATTGCTTAATAAACGAGGAAATACGTGATTTCGGCGGTGTTTCGATAGTGGATTTAAATAACCGCAACTGATTCGTTTCATTTTTGGCCACATCTTCCCACTCAATAGCCTGTTGTATCAATAAATTCCACTGACAATGCGTTCTATGATGAGCTTGTAATGCTTTAATTATAGATTTATGCATACGTATCAAACTCTTTTCATTGTAAGCAATACCGGTGTAACCCGTATTTTGACTAAAATTTTCTCCAACTTTGCTTAACATCTGTTGTTTCCAGTCATTCGGACATTTATCGATAATAACATCGAGATATGGTTTGATGGGATCATTGATGCCATTTAACGATTCGTAACTGTGCTGAATTTCTTCTAAAACATCCTCAAGCTTTTCATTTGACTCGCACTTTTCCGCACTTAGTTTTGCCACTTTAAAGTATAAGTAACTAATAGTACGTCCGTATTGGCTTATATTGAAACACGATCGCGGAATTTCCACCAAACCGTATCCAAGAAGTACAACCAGTAAGAATAAGCCCCAAGTATTTGACGCAGTGATACAAATTATTTTAAGCCCTTCCAAACTCAATTGGGTCTTAATCGACGCATATATCAATATAACGATAAAAATAAGGGCAAAAGAGCAATAATAAATGGCATTCGCGATGAAAGCTGCCTTAAGTTTACCGGTTACGGTAAACTCACCCGCCATTGAATACGATTGCATCAGTGGTAATGCTATCCACGTTAACAATTGAGTGGTCCAATAAACAATACGCCATAACGATGGTAACACTTGCGGTGGTGTATAACTCCACGGCTCTATACATAATGATTCAGACTGTTTAACAGTTGCCGTCTCATTACCATTCGTCAAATTGATTTGATTTGTCCATTTGTCCAACCATGACAACGATATATTCTCATTCTCAACACATTGTAGATAACATGTCTGAACAAATTTTAATTAAAATAAATAATTTAAAAAATTGACGATACAATTAACTTACAGTTGAGATATCGAGTGGTAAAATGAAGATCACGATAAACGAGAAAAACCATGCAATAAATACGGACACTATTGTTATTAAATGCTGATTAACCCAATTTGAATATCGATTGAGTAAATACGCAGATAATACGAAAGTGATTACTATTTCAATAGTTAAGGGCAAAAATGCCATTTAATTAAACAATATGTTAGTTTTTATTATGAGTATTATTCATCTCTAATCTCTCCCATCAACTCCTAATACTAAAGTGTAATAAAAATACGAGATAGTGCTCCACAAAGTAGACAATATATACAGTAAACTCTCTAAACAATCGATTTATATATGGAAAAATTTTCGAAAATTATTATTTGTTAAATTGTTGAAAGTTTTAAATAGTAATTAGACTAGAATTAAGTTCTACACCTAAACTACAATATACAAAATGCCTCTCAATTTCCATTTTTTTCTAAAACGCTATCATTAAAATATATTTTCTGTGATCCAATGAAAGTTTATATATTAGATTTTTTAGTAGCTTCTTTTTAAAATATATTTTATAATCAATAACTATTTTTATGGCGAAAACAATAACTATACAGACATAGGTATTCTGATTTTGCTGTTAGTCTTCAAAATTATGTTTCCAATAAAAGATTCAATTGAATCGTAAACAATTCGTTTAAAATTAGTGAAGTCAACTCCAAAAAAGTTATTTTCACTCTAATTTAATTCTGACTTCTATATAAAATTTTAAATTAAAACGGAATATTCCACTCATATATTTTGTGTTTGTGCCAGTCATACAATTTGAGTGCTTGAAGTGATTATGAATGCGTGAGAAATAACAGTTGGGATGTTTTCCTAGCTTTAATAATGCTTTAATGCTTTGTCTCAAGCAGTACCCTTGTATTATATCTAGCAGTAACACACTATTTTCAATTCTCTTTTCAGTTAAATGCATGCATCAATGTACTGGAATAGTCTTAAAATCTTTTACTGCACTCCAAATAGACATAATCTGACAACAAGACATAAACATTGAGTTAAATTAACACAATATTACGGATAGACGGAGGAACAGACAACCCCAATTCCCATGAATCTAAATTTTTCAGTAAGACAAAAAATAAAAAAGCATTGATTCGTAATAATACCAGCCTATACTTTTACCAGACTTATGCTCTATATCTATTTTATATTCACTAGTTAATATAGATCTTGTTTTGAAATCGCGAAAAAATTAGGGTCGCATTGAAAAAAGTTTGAAAATCACTGCTTTTTTAGTAGAAACCTCTACATTATATTTAGGTTTTTATGTGTTCAAAAAATATTATTTTAATATTATTTGTAAAATATAAAATAGCGGAAAAATAATTTCTAAAATATATGAAAATGAGTTCCAATGTTTCGATTGATGAGAAATGCAATTTCTGTAAAATAGTTCATGAATCCAATGATAAATCGAAAATACTTTATGAGGTATACTGTTATCAATACTGAAATTTCTGTGCATTTTAATGAATTGCTAACTATGAGTTCATACGTCGAAAATATTTATAATGAAAAATCATATAAGAATTTTAGTCACATTATACCCATGTTTATTATTATTAGCTCTGCATAGAAACTATTTTTTAGTAAATTAAGCCATTGATAATGATTGCTGTAAAGCAATCGAAACACTCGAGTGTCTGGCTCTAAACAATGATGTTCACTGCAAATGTGAATAATTTTGTTGTAAAACAATATAATTTTTTAAAAATTATAACCTATTCTTTAAATAATTTAACTTATATAACGGCATATGATTTAATAATTATTTAATTATTTTTAATTTATTAAATATTAGGATTCAAACTATGCTATATTTGAAGATATCAGACCAGCGACAAAACATCATTATCTTTTGGTTACTAAAAAACATATTGAAAACGCAAAATTACTTAAATCAAGTGATATTGACATGAGTTAGTATTGAATTTTATTTTCATTTCAAAACTTATATAAACGTTTTAAAACATTATACTTAATTAAATTTATAAACTTTACTTACTTTAGTTAAACATAAAACTAAACTGAATATTAAAATATGAATTTTCACATAAATCTACTTTTCTTTTTATCATAATTTATCGAAGTTTTACCATAGTTTATAATAATGAATTAATAATATTTTATTCTTAAAGTTAAAGAAATGAAAAGAATTGGATTAGAATTTATTGCTACTAAAAATGCTGAAGAAACAGAAGTTAGGTATCAATTAATTGACATTAGAGGCATTAATTTAAACTTAGTTTAAGTAGAAATTGAATTAAATAATTATTGAATACTGTATTCTGAGAAACACGCACACACTCAACTCTACAACTAAATGCCATACTAATAGACTGTGTCTGTGTTCCGTTTTAAATACCTAAGTATTTAATGGTTATTAAATTCTATCACTAATTTAAGCATTGTTTAAATTATTAAAATATATTAATTTTAATTATATTATTAGATTAGGATTTCATTGGCCACCATTTAATACAATATCACATATTCATATGCATATAATATATCCAATATCACAAATGTCTTTATTATCAAAGATAATATTTAAAACTGGAACGTTTTGGTTTGTTGAGGTAAACATCTATTTAGTTAATGATAAATAATACTAATTACAGAAGTATAAAACTTCAAAATTTAGGTAAATGATGTGATCAAATGGTTAGAAACACGATAAACAATATTACTCTCAACAGCGGGTATACTCTAATCAATTCAATTAAAATTCAGTAATACTGCAATACTCGCATATTTTTATATTATTAATTTTATACTCTAATAAATTTATTTTATTGTTTTAATGGAATATTAAGGATAGTTTTAATTCCTATATTTACAGATCAAAATATGATAACAAATTTTACGACACTATTAAAGTTTAATAAAAACAAAAACACAAAAATATAATTCTGATTAAATTATATATACGGTAAATGTTTAATTCTAAATATGAGTAATCAATGATCAAATAATTATGAAATTTATTAAATTACGGTTAAACACAATGATTATGATTATGATTATGTGAAATGAAAACCATTGCTATTAAAAAGATGAAGTAATGATAAGAAGTGATCGATTTCCATATTTCTGGGTCTTTTATTATCGAATTGATTTAGTTTAAGCAAATTTTCCACATCACTCTTAATATTAAATTGTGGACATATCACTAAATTGTTTAATGAACAATGAATTTGATAATTACGTTGTAATATTTGCAAAACGGAATTATTTTTAAAAGTAGCCGACAAAGTCTTATTTTTTCTGCAGAAACAAATTCTTAGTAAACCATCCCATTCTTTATAATTAATATTTGGTGATGGATTAATAGGTTCTAAGCGAACAACACTTGATTCCACTTTAGGCGGCGGTCGGAAATTATTTTTGCCAACTTTCATAACGATATCAACTTTTGCCAGAAGTTGAGTATTTACAGATAATCTACAATATAACTTATCTCCAGGTTTTGCCACAAGTCGTTGAGCGAACTCTCGTTGAAACATAAGAATAGCGCATCTGAACAATGGTCGATGAAGTAATAGTTTAAATACAAATGGAGATGAGATCTGATATGGAAGGTTAGCGCAGCAAACATCGAAATATGGCAATTGTGAGCAACGAAGCACATCACCACATATTAGAGACAATTTATTATTATTTGAACCATTCAATCGTTTACGTAATTCAGCGATAAGTCTGTGGTCCACTTCGAAAGCTATGACTGATTCAACGGATTCCAACAGTTTAATAGTCATATTACCAGTTCCAGGACCAACTTCTAGCACTACATCTGTTGATCTCAATCCAGCCTAACAAAAACAAAAACATTGAACATTATATTACATAATAGTTATTAGTTAATATTATATTAATTTAGTTATACCTTGGAAATCATATTTGTTATAACTAATGGATTCTTCACACTAGTAAAAAGTTTATGATTTTAGACAAAAAAAGTCAGAAATGTTCATGTTTAGCAAAAATATGGATATCTGTGTGAATGCTATCAATAGATACTCGTCTGCTATGTGTGACGTCATATACTATGACGAAGTTGTAGGCATTACTTTTGACTCCTCCTCGATTTGCCAGCGTATACATTGTATTTCATTAGAAAATACTTTGCTATACATTCATAGTTTTCTTTGTATTTAAAGTCGATTTTGTCAGACGATAGTTAACAACATATTCTATATTCGTCTGTTTCTTTAGAAATAAATTATAGTATAATTATAGCTATAAAATAGTATGTTTTTTAGTGACTTATAGCTTGTGATCGATAATTATAAATTCATGTTTCAACTATCAAATATTGATAATGTAATAAATAAATATATGGATATTGAAATAATATAGACTTCGGAGTGTTTTAAAACATGCTGTTTTGTAGTGCTAAATATCATACTATTCAACAACATATATCTTGTTTTCGCTTAATGATAGTTATTATTATAACTATAGCAATATGTATATTTGGATATATATATTTAGCAAAAGTATTTAAAAAGTTTGTGCATTTTAATATAATTAGCTTTTTTTATGCTAAATATTATATGAAAGATAAATATAAAACATCTTTAATAGTTCCGAAACTTATCATCAGATTAAACGTACAAAAATTATTAAACCGCTATGAACTAAATAAAAACGACTTTTATATAGCAATTTTAATGATTGCTAAATGCCTGAATTTATGTAAAATTAGCGGATATCGTGCTTATTTTTTGTATCAAATTAGCAGTTTTTATGCTAAATAATCAACGGAATTGTGCTCAATAAAGAATATTTATAATTTTAGCGGTTTTTATGCTAAATATACGCCAGAAATGTGATCTTAATTATACGAGAATATTATCCGTTCATCGAATTAGCAGTTTATAAGCTAAACATTTAACGAAAGTATGCTAAATATAGCAAAACATATGGAAAATCAAATCAGAAAAATGGATTTTAATAGCAGTTTAATATGCAAGTAATAGAAAATTTTATATTATTATTTTTAAATTAATGACAATTGCGTTGCGATATATAAAACTTTGAATTAGACAAAAAAGTGATATTAAAAATTAAATAAGCTCATCAAAAAACATATAAATTTATAGTAATAAAAGTATTATTATATTACGAAATAATAAGAAATCAAATCAAAGATACAAAATAGAAAATTATTAATTCCCTTAACCCATTTTTAAGTCTTTAAGTAAACCTTCGACTTTTAAACTCGCATCGGTAATGTAAATCTCAAACAAAAGACGCTCCATTGCCACAAACAAGTCATTTGTCTCTTTTTCATAATTTAATTTAAATGCGTAATGCGTCATGAATAGGTAATATAGACAAATATAAACCGGTTTTTCCTCTTTTAATAATTTGTGTCCGTTGACAAAAACGTTACCGATTATTTCATCGGCATTCTCTTTCATTGTTGTAATGATTGAATTTTTACTTTCAATGCTTATATAATTTTGCAAATTATATGGATTTCTCTTGTCGGCATCTCTCTTGTTCATAACAAAAACACATTCGCATTGCAAATATTTAGCTATCATCAGAATAGCTCCGATCGTTTGCCTTTGTTTAGATGCTAAATAAAACATAAAAAGTTATGTAAGATTATGCAATATTTTGGTAGTCTTAACTAACTTTACCATCGCTATCATAACCAAATACTTTATATTGCGCCAACAAATCATTCGTTAAAACATTATAATCGAAAAATTTACTATAAATTCGAGATCCGTTATCGACATAATAGCCAATAGAAGATTTATCAAATGGAAACTCCTTCTTATAATGTTTGGCAATTGAAAGATGTAAAAACTCAATAAACTTAACGGAGAAATGAGAAATTGAAAAAAAAGAAGATAAATATTAAATAAAATTAAAAAATTTTACATACTCCTAATGTGTTTTGGATATATGGAGTATCTTTAAGCAATTTTTTAATTGGAATTTCGTCTACACTTTTATACTTATTAAACGCATCTTTAATTTCTTTTTGGCATTTATTTTCTTTTGAATATTGGCTAAATTTATACAAATCTTCCATTGGTGTTTCCGGGATAGTTGTAATGCTCATATTTAAGACATTCTGTCTTTGTGTCCCATTTTCCTGTGTTTCGGGAACATATATTTTGTTAGTTTTCCTTTTTCTCGTAGACTTTCTAACTGTAGGCGTAGCTTCAACCGGATAGACAGCTCTAATCTCTTGCTGTGAGTGACATATTCCTTCTTTTCTAAACTGTTCAGCCCTTAACATTGTCTCCATACTAGTTCGTGGTACGATACCTGGTTTCACAAACCCATCTTCATTATCAGAGGACACAGTTATATTAGTCGTTAAATTTGTCTTTTTAACCCTTTTACTGGTTTCAGCAATAGGGGTGGACATTATGGAACTCTGTTGAGTATCGGATTTTCTTTTAGGGCGTTTTAACGGTCTATTCTTTTTTTCTTCTTTATATTTAGCTTTTAAGGCATCAATATTTTCTCTTTCACGCAAATAATTAAGGTTATTATCCTTATTATTTTTGTATAGATTTGCAATCTTCTTTACATAAGTCTCAATACCTTTATGTCCTTTTTTCGTATCAACTATTGCATTCGGGTAAAGTCTAACAAAATCATAGACCACGAAATCAAGAATATCACGTGGCATATGAAATTCGAAATACTTTGATAAACTGGTATGCATTTCTTTGCAAATATTCGTGATATCACGCGCGTTTACCGATTCATTTGAATTAAGTTTGCATTGAACCGCATTCGAGAATTCTGCTTTGAAATAGCGAGGAAATGGTTTAGATTGCCAGCAAGCAGTGCGGTCTGGTTCAGCAATCCAGAACTCTATTGAATTATCAAAAGATTCATAGACAGAATCAAGTGATCGAAGTGATACATCAGCCGTAGTATCAACAGACGCTTCAGTTTTATCAGATATTTGTGAGCCAGACAAAGTTGATTTAATTGCCGCGACATTATCGCGATATTCTTTTAATTCGCGAAATAGCCTTATTTTATCTCCTAATTTAAATTTAATCACTGATCCAACCTGTTCGAGATCTTCGTCACTTATGGCCTGAATTGTTTCGTCATCAATGCCTTCGTCTTTAAATATTTATGAAAAATTTTTAATAATATAAAAATTATTTCATTAAAAAAATACCTCTAAATTTTTGATGATATTCTTCATATAATTTAAACTTATTTAGACAGTCAAAAACATTTGAAAATCTATCCGATTCGTCAGACATTTTTGAACAGCACACTTTGCATTACCGGAAAGAAATGAATCTAAAAATTGTTTGATATGTACATTATAAAATGTATAATGTTTGGAAAAACCCAAAAAAACTCACTAAAAGTTCAAAATTTGTGAAAAACAAATTATTCAAAAAATGAACTATCTCGTTTTAGGTTCATAAATAATTGAATATTATCTACAAAATATTTTAGATCATCCATATCAAACTATTAGATAAATTTTGTCTTACACGTATAAAATAAAAAATGGCCAACACATATAGATGTACGGCGTGCAATTTTAATAATATTACATTGGATTTATATAAGTGTCATATGAAAACACATTTTGAAGAACAACCTAATTTGACAGTTATGTGCGGCATTAATTCATGTATACATGGGTATAATAATATGCGAAACGTATATGATCACTTACGACTAAAGCATAACATTCGTTATAATAAGGAGAAAACAGTTAAAGTTAAAAAATTTATCGATGCCACCGTTGCAGTTGATACCGTTATGCCGGTTAGCGAACAACCAACCAAATCAATAAATATTGATGAAAAGAAGTTATTAAAAAAATGGGCATTGAAAATGATCGAAATGAAGGCCAAACATAAACTACCCAAAAGTACAATTAGTGATATTTTTGTTAATTTGCTACCATTAATCAATGAGTTTAGAAAAC